>JAMKCH010025241.1:0-18360 GCA_023653785.1 Ophioderma brevispina
ATGAACTAAAAAGAATTTCGAATGAACACCAAACAAGGGACTAAAACATAAAACATTTATTTAGGGAATTGGAAGTTTGGGGATAGCAAGGAATATTTTTGTTTCGTTTTATTGAAGGCAGTTTTTTTTTTCTACAGTCATAGGCTGGAGTTTTTTGGCCTATCTCTCAGTGCCTTTGTTTTTTTTTGGTTGGCGAGTGAACTAAATGAAAGAAAACGAAGGGTGCAATGGGGATAGAAAGAAAGGAAAATATGTGTAACTGTTCTTTTTTTTCTTGCAGTTATTTCAAGCACACACAAAAGCAATCGCTAGAGGTCGGAAACTTTGTTGCAGTTGTGAATTGCGAATCTTTCTCCAGCTATTTCCTATATGTAATTACGCGGGCCGGAAAGTGTGTATTCTGTGTCACAGACTACGGAAAATATTTATCTAATTAGTACTGCACGAGAGATAATGTTACCAGTCCGTCATAGCATAGACCCTCCCTCGGTCCACGGTGCTGCAAACGCTAGCGACGGAAATATTTACACTAGACTCTTCACCATATCCGTGGACCCTCCGAATCTGTATGGAAAACGTCTCCAATCTCCCCCGAAGTCGGGGGAAGTACTCCGCACAAACATTAGTCAAACACTTGGTTCTGTTATACCGCACGTCCCTCGCGACGTGCCGTGTGCGCGTAAGAGACACTTAGCCAGACCCATCAGTGTGACGACTTATGTTTTGCGCAGGATTTAAAACGGAACTACTGACTGAGCTGCTGTTGACAACCACCTGGGGGTTTGCGCGCGCGAACATTGTGATTTGGCTCAAGCATGTGTTTGGCCCATCAATTCCCGATTTCATTTCTCGGTTTAATGGTTTTATTTGACTTTATGATATGCATTTTTATTTCAACTCTAATCAAATATAAAAGTTACTAGTAGTGTTATGTATATTATTATCATTATCCAGCAAATTCCGGACACCCTGTCGTGTTACATTTATTGCCCTCCAATAATGACTATCGGTACAAAATCATGTTTATTTTGATAGTTTTGTCACTAATTCCCCCCTGAACCGTTTGTCATCTAAACGCAATAAAGATCTCCATTTCATTTATTCGCATTTCAATAACCTGCGATAACCTGCGCCGCATGCATCTTAAATGAAGCGTTGATGATGAAACACTTTTAATCATTGCCGTATCGGAAAATCCTCGGATCTCTATACTAATAAAGGCAACACAATCTTCTGTCCGGCTATGCATTGCGTTATACTTTGACATATTGGGCTGACACCGGGTTGGGGGGGGGGGAGTGGCACTCACATATGAATGTATATGGGGTGTTAGGCTCGTGCTTTCCAAAATCCAAGGGCATTCGTTGACAGAGGACTGAAAAAAAGGGCCTCTGGGTGAGTATATGGGCCAAATTACCCCAAATCGGGGTTTTCTGAGTGCAAATATGCAAATTTCCGAAAATAGTGGTCTTTTGGGTGAGATTTTTGCAAAATTTTCCTAACCAATAGAGGTTCTTTGGGTAAAAAATGTTATTTTCCCCAAAAATAGGGTCTTTGGGTGACAGTGGTAAATTTCTCACAAAATACGGGGTCTTTCATTTTTTGGGTGAGGGGGTGTTTGGGTGACAACGATTCTGAAAAAGGGGGGTCTAAAAACAGCTTATATATATACGCGTCGCCTCCAAGATGGGATGCCCGGGGGCGGGGAGGACAGTCTGACGTTTGTTATCAGGGTTTTAGGGTGCCCCAAAAGGTCAAAGGTCATCTAGAAGGTCAATTTGCGTGAGAACTACTGACCTGGGCAGTCCGTGGTCATAGATCACACACATAGGTCGAAGGTCACACATTGTGGAGATATATTTGGATACCTATTTTTCGGCAAATGACCCTGAAATGGGTTACGTTTTAATTTTCCAGCTCGGCAATGGCCTACACTCTGGAGGGGAGGGGGATAATTTCTCCCTAACGCGAAGGCTT
Organism: Ophioderma brevispina; assembly: GCA_023653785.1. NCBI lineage: Eukaryota > Metazoa > Echinodermata > Ophiuroidea > Amphilepidida > Ophiodermatidae > Ophioderma > Ophioderma brevispina. Next base: position 1,978 of record JAMKCH010025241.1, read on the forward strand.
TTAACCGGAGCAGCGGCCGACCAAGCCATTAATCCTGCTACACAAGCTATGGAAATGAGGTTATAGTAAGGATTAAGAAAAGACGGAGAAGAAACGGGGAAGTAGGGCCATACACAGGATTCTTGGGTCGTGACCGTCTTCGGCTTTTATTTAAAAAGGTTCATAAATGCCCCCCCCCCCCCCCCGTAAGGGCCTGGGTTAGTGGTACAGGAAGGACAGGGCTTTCTCTTTGGGTTCTCTTTGGGTCGGTTGTTTACTGATTCGAGTATAATTTAGTCATTTTTAAACCAGGAGCCTATATTCGCTGCAAATCCTGGGGAATAATTTTGTTATTTTGGGTTATTGAGTCCAAGTTTGGTTATTTTTAAAATAGTAAAATGAAAGAAATCACAAAATAAAAGCAAACGTATCGAACCATCATGTTCACCAATAAAATTGATAGGGAAGGAAACGGCATGGAAATCAAAGACAAAGAAAAATCGGGTATAAATATGGATTGCCCTTTACCTCATCTTAATAGTTGTATGAAATACAGTATGATAAGTTACTAGCTCACCCCATTTGAAAATACAATTTTAATTACCTGTTTCACAAGGATACTTCGGGTCAGTTGGATGGACCAGCTGTTGTAACAACATTGAAATTGAGATGAATTGGGGAAATATTTTCGTTCAGAACAAGCTTTATAGCGCTGGGAATAATTCGGTTTTTCTGGAAGAATGGACGCCACTGGGCTTGGTAAATGAAGAGCTTGGTGCTTGTGGTGGCACCTCAGTAATGCATGATTAGCCCTATTTAATTTTTAGAATGATAGCCCATCCCTCAATGGAAAATACTACTACAAACCAGCCAACAAAAAAAACGGTCAAAAAAACAAAACAAAAAAAACCAGGAAGAAATCACAAGGACAATGTCTGATTTCTCAGCTTCTCCGTCCCCGGCTGCTTTCTATTTTTTTTTATTTTATTGTTTTTGTGTTTATTTCCATACTTTGGTCCCCTGATAGGCCCATAGAAACAATGTATGGTACACAATTATATCACAAAGCACGTAAAAGTGATCAGTGAAACCTGCCAAAACCGTACTCTGCATATTCATGCACTAATCAAACTTATTAAAGGAGTATTGCCAATTAAGCCTCGGTCGCTTAATCGATAAATGAGACCCAAGTCGCGTGCCATGATACCACCTGTTGAGTTCGTGTCTGTGGTTCCCGATTAAGCATTCAATTAACCGAGATGTGCCCAAGGTAATGCGGTCACGTTACGGTGAATCATACTGCTGGAGACAGTTTCCCTACAGATTCCTACAGTCTCGCGTGCTACGCCCTACCTAGTGTTAATAATTTCCCGGAGTCCCCCTGTGCAATTCACGTTTTTTGTGGACAGTTGGTTGGCAGGGGCGTCCCGCTAGGGGTGGTAATCTGAAAAGTCCTCAAGTTTTTGCGTTAAGCATTATCTTTTAACAAGTGCGCTTCTCCTAAACCCGAGACAGAGCCAGACTGGGGTACAGTCTAGTCATAGCATGGAGTTATTATGTTTACTATAATAACTCCATGTATCATATCGAATGCCTATGGGAATAAAAGAATCTCAATATCTCCGGAAAACGAAGGGGTTCTATGGAGATTTTCGTATTAGAGGGTCCGTTACTACACACTTAAAAATACGGGGTCAAATATGCACCGACTAAAAATAAAATGACCCCATTTGAGCTAAAACAACTATTTTTAGGGTTAAATATGACCACAAAAAGTCATTTTGTCTCAAATGGGGTCATTTTATTTTTAATCGGTGCATATTTGACCCCGTATTTTCAAGTGTGTATGTTTTGTTTTGAATATGTATCGTAATTGGGTCTGAACCTATAGAACCTAGCGAGAAAATTCAACGTTTTTGTCGGGTACTTCGGTGCTCGCATACGGCGGTCCGGTAAGTACGTATATCCTGTTTCTAAAATTGAAAAAAAAAAAGTTGGACAATCGGAACATTTTAATTTTGTTTACCCCTGTGTAACCTTGAAATCCAATCTCGGGGCCATGAAAGGGGTGTAGCAAGTGCTTCCATCACTTCTTTTGATTTTCAATGCATAAAGTACTTAAGTACCAAAGTTCAGTTTTATCCAGATTTGCACACTCACATAAGATCTGTGCAGTCCCCAGGGCACCCAGTGATGCAAAAAAAAAAAACCTACCCAAACCACGGAAGGGCGGCCAAGAATCCCAATTTCAGACGTCGCCATTGGTTTAACACGTAAAAGTGAAATCTTAACGAAAAATTATGATATTTTATATATGTGTTGTCAAAAGGACTATTTTCTTATTCCAAAACCGTTGGAGATGAAGAATCAACTCCACTGGAAGGGTTATTTCTGATTTTTTTAAAAAATATTAATAACGAACGAGGATGAAGTCGTATGTGGGTCATGGGAACACCCATGACCGACCCACATCAAACATCCAAATTGGTTTGTGGTTTGCACTCCGTATTGCTGTAATTTCTTTTGAATTTTTGGTGAGTTGCTATAATGAATGAGGCTTGGCCGCCACCGCCTACCCCAAACAGAGACAACTGAAAAAGAGCCCTCTATTGTTTCAAAATACATTTCTTTTCTGTGGGTAAAATGTATGAATGGTTTGGTTTGGTTTTAGATGAATGGCGCTTTCAACAAAAAAGTTATGTGCGCCAAAACTAAGCCTTTGATAACTAACCAAGGTAAATAAAATAAAAATTAATTTGATAAAAGAAAACCAAATAAAAGAAAAGGCATGTGGAGGTTAGTACAATTGGACTTAGGTAGTTTATTCAACCACTGCTTAATAAAAAAACACTGCAAAAAAAAAAACCCACCAACCTAAATATTCAATTCACATTGCTTGACATATCTCATAACAGCAGCAATAGGAGGATTCTTTCCACCCAATAAATTCTGTAAAGATAAACAATCAAGACCCAATTCCTGGATATCCTCAATTAGATGTCTCCTTTGCACATAACTTTTTACCATTCAAATAACAAAGTGTTAACGTATCCATGGATAGCATTTGTCACATTCCCATCTGGATGTGTCCCACCCAAAAATAAAATAAGTATTAAGAAAAAAAACATTTACCCAATCTAAGACTGTGGAACATTAAACTTCAGCAATCCGGGAAACCTTCCCAATTTGTGTTTTGTTGGTGACTTTTTTTTGCATATCAAACGCAACTCTGGCTTATAATTGTCAATAAATTAGAAAAAGTATAATTGACAAGTCTTCTTGCCACTGATCTTTCATTTGCAATTAAAAATACTTTTATATCAGAAACATTTAACCCTAACGATGATATCAATGCCTTCTTATCAAACGCTTTTGCAACCAAATCAGCCCCAATCATTACCAGCAACCCGGAAAATGACATGATCCCTACAATTCTATCGAATTACCTGCGAATTAAGAGACAATATAATCGCTGGCTATTCAAATGATTTGATTATCATGATCAAAAGCTAGAAAATAGATGTAATGGCACTCCTACAGTAATGAAAAATGACAACATCCATAGGTTTAACACCATCAACCCACTCTAGAGCCATAAGTATAGCGATAAGCTCTGCAGAAGAAGATGGAAATACCAGAGGTCAGCCTGAAACCTTTCAAAACATTTAAAAATGGAACAATATTACTACAACCAACCCTATGACTCAAAGGGTCCAAAGAACCATCAGTATAAATATGCAGGGCAGAGCCCCAATAAAATTAATTTCTTAACAAACAATTCCCTCCTAGTTTGATCATCAGTATTTGCAAATTACTGAATGAATTAAGAGAAGTTTTTTATTGATGATAGTCCCAATATGGGCAAGGAGAATACCCAGTCCCATAACTTTTTCATCAAAAGCACCAACCCTAAACTCAAAAGGTCTATGAAAATTCCCAACATGGGATCATCAAAATAATAGGCTTCTGCAAATATCATCAAACATAGTTGGTTAGGATGGAAAAGAATTTGCAGCAAACTGACACACATAGCTTTTAACAAAAAATTACGTCTATGAAGAGGAGGCTCCCCACATTCAGCCTGAAGGGAGCGAAGTGAAGTCCCTTTAAAAGCCCGTGCAGATTTTCAAAAGCCACTGATATTGAATAGTATTAAGAGAATTCTTCAATGAGCAGTGCAGAGTCATATGTTCACAGCCGTAATCCAAGACAGCCTAATCAGCGCCTTAAACAACCTTCAAAGCTAGGCCATCAGCACCCAACTACACCCGATATACACCTTAGGAAATTAAGTTCTACCTTACACTATCCGGGAATATCAATTAAAATGCTTTTTCCAAGTTACCTTTTGATCAAAAAACAAACCCAAAAATTTAGTATTATCATGAAAACTAATTGCAATTTTACCCAAGAGCGACTTAATAGCAGGCTTTGCCTTTTTGGGTAAAAAGAACCACCAACAGTTTTAGATGGTGAAAGAGAAAAACCCTTGGTACACACAATCAAACAGATAGAATTAAACCAGCTGACTTTCTGACAAGCAAAACTTTATTTATGTGAGACTTCCAAATACCTATGTCATCAGCAAACTGTGAAATAGACACATCTTTACTCCCAGCAAATCAGAAACCGTCAATATTAAAAATTAAGTGTTAAAACACCCTGCGGAAGCCATTTTCCATAGAAAATTGTAGCAACCACCCCATGAACTTAACTTGTAAAAATCTACAAGACAAGAAATATCAATCCACTCAACCATACGACCCCCCAATGCCAAAAGTTTGTAACTTGATAATGGCTCACTTTCTCCACACCATGTAATATACATCTAAATCCCAAAAAAATAGAAACAGTACTCATCCTTATAGCAAACTTGTTATATCAGATTCCAAGTTGACCAAATGGTCCGTTGTAGCCTGCTATCAGAAAACCACTTCTGAATCTGTCAAAAATTATTTGACTCCAAATACCATAAAAGCCTTTTATTCACCATTCTTCCATAAACCTCCCAATAACGAAGTCAAAGCAATGGGTCTGTACGAAAGCGGGTCAGAATGATCTTTATCTGGGGTGGGGCAAAGGAAGTCAACACAGCCATCTCTCCACGCCTTGGACAACACCCTCTAGCCAAATAATATAAAAATAAAAGCAAAACACTTTTTGACATGAAGGGGAAACTTGTAAAATATTCATGCAAAATCCTATCTTACCAGGCGCAGGCATTCGCTTATCAATTGCACAGTCAGTTTCCTCCATACTAAATGGTTCATCAAGCATTGAATTCTCTGATTCATCAAACTGAAATGACTCGATGACACTTATGATCTTTAAATTATCGTCATAATTATCTGTACTACTAACCTTGGCAAAAGAAGCAGCAGCCTATTGGCCTTTCATAATCCGTAATATACTGCCTCACAAGAAGTATTCTGAAGCAACAGGAATTCATTTGTCCCTCCTTGTATTAATATTTCTAAATTACCTCCATACTTTTTTGGTGGGTGTCCGAGAATTATCCAGACAGCAAATTTACAATTTCACTTTTTGCATCTAAAATAAAAAAAACGCTAAAAAATTTTTAAAAAATTAATTTCAATTAAATTATTAGGAGTACTCTTTAAACTTATTCAATGCCCGCTTACGATTAGCAATGGCAACCTTACAATCATCATTCCACCAAGGAAATGATACTACCCTCAAAATGAGAAGTTGGTTTTGGAACAGCCAAAGAAACAGCATCATTAATCTGCTCAATAAAACCATCATAGATTACATTCAAACATACAATCCTCATGAGATTAAGAAACCAAACTCATTACAGGCTACTCAAATTTGCCAATCGGCCCTTTTGAGGACCAACGGGAGGATCTATCCGCCTTCTCATTAAAAAAGACCTGCACCCCATAAAGATATCAAAACAGGAAATGATCACTGCCCCAGAGATTGTTAGAACGTCACATACCACTTTGAAACCACCTCATTAGAACAGAGTGTGATATCAGCTGATAACTTCCTGTTCTAAAATACAATCTAGTACCATTACCATGATTTAAACAAAACAAGTCATTAGTGTCAATAATATCCTCACTATTTACCATTGATCTGTGTCCTACTACCCAATCAAGTATTATGCCATTTAAAATCCCCACAAACAAATAAAGTGAATCACTTCTTCAAAATTGGTCAGCCAATCCCTACTCCATTCAAATTAGGAATTACATAATCAACAATAAAAGGCAATTTGACCAACCCATAAATTACTTTTCCTGACCTCAGACGACGATGAGTCAGACCACAGTTAGCGTTATACTCGCAAGATTAAAGAATCCTGGGGGGATGGACCCAGTCCCCTTGACCGAACCGAGAACTAGATTCACTGTGAGGTATGACTTATAAGACTCCTTCTCTTTTCTCGTTTGCTCGGAAAGACTCGGTCTGAAGACAGACTTCCTGCGATTCTTTACCAGAGCTTCTTGGGATCCTTACGCTGCCTATCCGTTTGCAATTTCTCTGCTCTAACATGTTTTTTTATTAAAATCTCCAAAATCAAAATTCTCAAATTTTTTATTTTTAGCCCCTCATATATTGAAGGACACCCCCAATCAAATAACACCAACTGCTGCCCAGGATCACATTTCTTGAAGTGAGGTGCATGGAACATGTGCTCAGAGACCTTTTTTTTTTTTCTTTTTTTTTTTTCAGTTGACAAGAGATCTATACCAGTGTTTGTGTTTCAGCATCAGAATGGATAATGGGACATTTGATGTTAAGGGCAACTTCTCAATCAATCCTTTAACAGGATAGGTGAAATTCTCTTTAACTTGAATTTGTTACATGTGACCTTACGTCTCTGTGGAACAGAATTTCTGACATTCTTGGAAATAGATGGAGCTACATTTAAGTGGCCTCTTTCACAGTCTTAGCAGCATCAGCATAAGATATACCATGTTTAGCTTTCACTACATTGATTTGCTTGCTCTATTATAAATCCACCCTTATATGCAGCCGAATGCTCTCCGCCACATCTACAACATTTAGGAAACAGTCACACCCGACAATTATCAAAACCATGAGGATTTACCCCGCCACCTAACACAACGCTGCATTACCTTACAGGTAGAAGCCATGTGACCCAACGTGCATTTGAAAACAATCGAGAACCTGATCCACATAAGGTTTGACATTGAACATTTCAAAAACCAATCATAATATCTGGCGGGAGATACTCCTGAAAGGTAAGACAACTTGACAAAGACTTCACACTTTCATCCACCCTTCTCTTCAATCTTTCACAGCCCAAACCATGAGATTTACAATAACAAAAATTCTGATCAGTAACATCAATCGGAATCCCACTAATGACTCCTTTCAAAGTGGACTCACGTTTTGGATACTCTACTTTAACAGACCACTCACCCAATGAGCAATTTATTGGTTTGGAACCTTAGAGCTGCCGAAAAACATTGACCACCAAAACCATTTGAGATTTTATAAACCACTCTGTACCAAATCAGGACCATAGGATGTCACAACTTGCTCTTTTTATTGGGCTCACTTTGGCCAAGTTAACATCAGCAGAGGTATTACTGATACTCTCGGACCTTGGGTTCTCATTTCGCATCCAAACCAATCATCAATTAGCTATGATTCTGTATCAGCTTCATTTGTAACCTCCTCACTATCTACCTGATCCCGTCTTCTTTTCTTTGCACTCTGGTCTGGTAGTTACAAAGTGAACCCACCAGTGGTTGTTAAAGGTTATCGCAATTCTGTGTGCTTTGTGAATCTTGTGCCCGACTTATCATGTATGAAAATGAAGGAGTACCACAAAATCAATATTAGCTAATATTAAAGCCACCTCGTGCATATCATCATCATGCAATTCATCTATAACAGAAGACTCAGCACCTGATTCAGCTCCAGACACAAATGAAGAATCCGACACATCGTTTGATTTTGAAGACCATGGTCCATGCCATCGTCGGCCATGTTCATTGGGCTACACAACTACGCTTCCGAAAAAACTCCACCAAACAACACCGGCAGATTCAGTACATGTATGATGTTAAAAACACTGTTGAAAAAGGCCAAATAAATTGGGGGGGGGGGGAATAAAAAACAGAAAGCAGTGTATGGTTGAATAAACTACAGCCCCTGACCATCTCATACCACATGGCAATACAAACCAAAATATATATGCCAACTAAGAACGGAGAGAACAGAAAAAACCCGGTCGGACTTAGACGAAAACTGAAAAACTCCTAAAATGTATGAAACATACAAACATCTATTTTATAAACCAGTTAACAATCCTACGTCACTTCTTTTGTGCCGCGAATCGTTATGGCCCATAGTATAAAACTGTAACAGATGCAATTGCCCAGTGTGGAAAAGTCAGGCGACTATTCCAGAATAACAGACCCTAAACATGTTTACAAACATGCGTTAGAATTGGAACATGGTCTTTATGAGGTTAGAGATCCTTGTAATGTTACTGTACAATCTTATACATGTCACAGACATTAAGGACACCCCAAAATCATGTCGCTGTACTAACTACTATTCCTATTTCTTAACTATCTGTGCCTACCTTATGACAACACTCACATTACACAACACCCCCACCCCCATAACAGATAACATTATATATAAAAAATAAACTACTTTGTCGTTATCATAGAATTTGTTGCCCCGCGGGGCTTATTCCTGATGTATCTAGTTCCCTAAACCATAAATAGGTGATATCATCCTTGTGGGACGCAACCACTTATCACACTATGACACGACTATAATTATCTATAGTCCTATCATTCCTGAATAGAGATTGTGGGGTACTAGGTTATCCCACTGAAATAAAAAGTTTGGGGGCAAGAGTATTTATTTCTCTTGTTAGGAAGGCAGAGGTTTTTTCTACAAGTCATAGGATTGGAGTTTTTGTGGCCAATGCTTCGGGCCTTTCTTTTGTTTTGGGTGGCCGTAGAAGTTAAAAACTAAATGAAAGAAAACGAATGCATGACAGAAAGCTAAGGGAAAATATGTTGTAATTGATTGTTTTTTCTTTCTTTGCAGTTTATTTCAGAACACAAAAGCAAGCTCTGGGTCGGAAACTTTGTTGCAGTTGTGAATTGCGAAACTTTCTTCAGCTATTTCCTAATGTAGGTGCCAGCGTCGGCCCACTGTGCATGCAAACGTTTGCAAAATATACAAAGCCACGGGAACGAGGTTCAACCTATCAGAGGGGCATTCGAGACGTACTTGGTCTGGGAGAGTTCAGCAGAAAAGCTATCCAAAATGCTCTCCCAACAGCAATGTAAACTGAATGGCCCCAGAACTAGCTCTCGGCGTTATGATCTGGGATTGTTTGAAAGTAAATTCAATAGGAACACGCGCCTTGACTTTTATATGGCGTTTTTCAAACGATACGGAGGCATGACTCTGGAAAGAGACCATGGACGCGGTTCCGGTAAGTACGTATCTATCCGGTTTTTAAAATTGAAAAAAAAAAACAGACCAGTATTTCCCCATTCGTTTGTACATGGAAATGAATGATAAATTCAATCAATTTTATTGTTGCTATCATATATAATATTATGTAAATATATGTAGTACAGTGAAAAATTATCGTTACACAATATTACAAGTAAAGATGGTTTAAATAATACATATGATCAACTGGATCAAATTACATAATTTTATTATATATGATTATTTCAGGTTTAAAAATCAGGAAATCGTTGAGTTGAAGTGAGTGGCTTTTAAATATTAAAAAATACATAAATTTGTCTTTTAAAATAAAATTAACTAGTATTAAAAAAACCACTTAAAGTATTCAAATTTCACCTTCAAGTAACACCAACACAAACAGACACATACAACCCACCCCAAATACCCAATTCGCACAACGTATACACACACGCGCGCGGCGCCCACCCTCGCAAAGTCCCGAACGCCCCCACCCCCCCCCCACAACCCCCATTTCCTTACTGGGCACTATAATTCCTATAAATTAGCTACCACGCGATAGCTTAGAGGTACTCATTTCTATTGGTATCAATTGAGTACCACATTCGCATTATCGAAGTCATATGACCGTCATAAGTTGAAGAAAGTATGAAAATGAGGGTAGGGGGAATTAATGATATTTCGCAAAATACTGAATAAAACACAAACTGTTTTTGAACTGTTAAAGGTCCTTAGCTCAAAATTGCCAAACAAAATATCAGTTATAAGATTGTAATTCTCAGCTCAATTTTAAGAATTGGCAGGGCTTGACTCTCCCCCATGTTAATTTGTACAGGAATTTCAGAATACATTTTTTAAATTTTTATTGTGTGAATTTGAAAAGGTCTCCAAATGTGGGAGAATGTTTTTTAATTTAATAGCAAATTAGTGGGTATAGACTTACGCCGACCTCCTATATAGTCGTGTTGCAATCAAAACTTCATACTCTGAAAGTTTCAAAGTTGATTTCCTTACACGATAGATGCAAAAAAATCCAGATTTATCCGACAAATGTACACGGCTGTACACAATTGTCAACGCTGCCTGCCATCTGTATTGCCCTGTAAGAAATTTCAAGGCAGCACGCCAATACCGAAAACGAAGCAGCGCGAACTCGGCCTTCAGTCAGGTCTGCAACAAGTCTCATCCTTGTGACCAACCTTTCGGTGAGCACACAAAAGGATAGGAGCGAAGTTCGTTTGGAAATTTTATTGCCAAAAAAAACACACTTTTTAAAAATCTCAATGATTTGGAAAAATGTAAAGAGGGGTATTTTAGATATAATTTATGATTAACAAAGGTTAGTTGGCGTAAACGCCAAAACAATCCATGAAAAAACATGGAACATTTGTGAATAGGGGTCGCGACCAGCTCCGAGTGCAACCTTGGGTGACTTGCCATTGGTCTAAACCAACTGGTCTAATGGCCATTTTTGTCTAACTCCAATTGAGTCTAATACCATTTAGTCTAATAACCCTTAGGCTAAAAAACCCATTAGTCTAATAGCCAGGCATGTAGTTAATATTCATAGGGCTAAAACTCATATCGTATAATATCATATCGTCTATACCGAAATGGTTCTAAATGCCAATTGGTTAATAACCTTGGCTCAATATGCCATTTGGTCTATATCCATCTGGTCTAATATCCATTTGTCTAAAACCATTGTCTGCTAATTATCCATGTGGTCTAAAACCCATTTGGTTTGTCCTAAGATTCCATTTGGTCTAATATCCATTTGGTATATATCCATTTGGTCTAAACCACCATTTTGGTCTAATATCCATTTGGTCTAATATTCATCTAGTCTAATATTCATTTAGTCTAGACCCATTTTGTCTCATGCCCATTTGGTTATATCCATTTGGTCTATGTTCAATATGTCTAATATCCATTTTGGTCTTAATATTTTATTTATATTCTTTATTTCTTTTTATGTTGTTGTTTTTTCATCAAGGTTTTGTTTTTGAAAGAAACGAACGAAAAAGTAAGGAAAAAGAGAAAAAAAAAATAAGTTGAATTATGACAGTGTTTTTTTTTTTTAATGATTTCATAATAAAATATTAAATCTGTGTCTCTATTGTGTCATATGCGGACACCACCTCCAACAGTAAGTAGGTCAGAGTAGGGACCATTCCTTCTATAAATGATAGGCTTTGGAAATGACTTCTTAATTTGGTCACGAACGTTGATCGTACTCCATGTCAGTTTTGGGTTCTTGTCTGTGGTTGCATATTCTTGTATGAAAAAAATCGGTGTGGCATTTGCTTAGTTAGTTTATCTTAATCTTGTTCATTCATTACATTTAAGGACGAAGGGGGGTCATAGGTTGTACCCTCCAAATTTGTTTTCGCGCTGGCGCTTTACGCGTGGGTTTCTTGCGCGCCCCGAAAAATTTGTAATTTCTGATTTAATTGCGCTTTCTTTCATAACAAAAAAAAATTAAATCGGACAAGCAGTTAATGAGTTAATTAGTGAGGGTCCATGGCACCCCCACCCTTGGACACTACTAAGATTCATTTGAGAATATTTTGTAAAAATAAGAATAAGAATACGAAACCGAGACCCAAAACCAATTTTTTTTGGAATATAGTTCACCAATACATGTAGTAACAATTATTAGTAACATCAAAATTAATAAACCCGTATGTGCTGAAAACAAACGATTTCAGATGTACGTTGCCAAAACGTACGTACAAACTCTCATGGGGAAAAGACGTGTATTTTGCAGCACCCGTTAAACAATACAGGATTCCTACAAGTGCTGGTTTTGTGTTAAATTATGTTAAGTTGGGTCTTCTAGATAGATACAACATAAAATAACTATGTTTTCAAAATGTTGGATGTAAGTGCAAGGCTCATTGAATTTTCCCGTCTTTTGACCAATTTTAGCGTGGTTTTGGCGAAAACATGTTTCGCCCCTAATTGAAGCACAAAATAACAAATCTATTTTCATTGCTGATTTGGAGTTTCTTATGATCTTCAAATGTGGTATAAATTCGTGCAAAAATTCCCTCGAGGAAAGTGGTTTACTTGGGGGGGTCCCATGGACCCCCCCCCATTGGGCACCAACGGAAGTGAAAACCTTGGTCACTAAGTGTTAAGTTGGTTTATTGGCTCTTTTGTATCATTTTTAATCCATTTGGTGTGTTTTCTTTATGGTACCTTGACCGTAGGATGCACCTACTTGACCTTCCCATAGAAACACAATGCAAAAATGGGACAAATGCGAAATTCAAACGTCTAATTGGTGTAAAATGGTCGTAACTTTAATATACAGGGCGAGTAAGAAAAAATGGCCCTATCTTAAATCTTTTAGAAGCAGTATTGTATCTATCTCTATCTCCCTTGAGGGAATGAAAGAATAATGGAAGAGGCGGAAAGAAAAAAATGGAAAACTCTGGTTGGGTCTAGAAACCAGGGGCCCCCCCACCCCCCAGAACCTGGGGTCTCACGACTCGGGCGGTAGGCCAGCGATTCGTGCCGTAAGTCGATCTTGTTCGATGACGTTCATTGATGAATCTTTTATCACTCCAGTGGCATTGGGGTTTTTGGTTGTTTGGTGGAGGTAGGGTTTACCCAACACCCCACGTCGGTTTCTAGCCTACTGAAGGAGTGAGGGAAGAGGGGGAACAAGAAAAGTCGCAAAAATTGGTCGGTCTCGAACCAGTGACCCTTCGGGGCCCCGACCCATGACCCGGGATAGCACGCTACGGTGGTGTCGCTGCACGGCCAGCGGATTCCGTGCCCATATGAGTCTTGGTTTGATGACGTCTTAGCTACTTTCTGGAACTTAACCAGGCGGCGAAGGCCATTAATGTTTCGTTACGGAAGTTGGGATTTAGAGGTGCGAAATATACGTTAGACCAAATGGCGACATCTCGCTAAAATCGACTCAAGTGGACCATATTCAATTACATTTAATCTACAAAACAGACCTCTACACCTTTTGACATAGGGTTAGCTAGAAAACGCTATTTGAGCAACCTGTTCAAGTTGGATGAAGAAATTTGCAGAAAAAAAGCACTGAAATGAATATTTAAGGATTTTAGTTTCAAATTTTGCCGTTGCCTTATCTCTTCCGTCAGCAGACAACAAGGAGTTGTGTGCATGGGAAGAGTGAAATAGTAGCGTGCGTGGAGGTGTATTATTTATTCGGATATACACTTTCGGAACAGTGGCACTTAACTACAGTAGTGGTGCAGCCAACAACCTTAAAACAACGATAACAAGAATTAACAAAATGATAAATTACACTGACATGGGCCGGAATAAACACAAAGCAAATCTCCAACAGAACACTAACCTAAAAAAAGACTAGTAACAGAAAAGATTTGAATTCTCCTCTATTCTGATGTATACATAACCAAAATTAAGAGATGGGAAAAATGAAGCAAAAGTGAGAGTGGACACGGAGCAAATGAAAAGCAAGGGTTAGAGTGGGGAGACATGAGGTATTTTCCGTCCATGATATGAGTCTGCAGCTAACATATGCAAACCCTATACCGTGTGTCCAAAAAAAAAAAGCAAACACTGGTGGCAGGCCCCATAAGTTTTTAACAAAAGCAGGTGATACTTAGTCTTGGTGGTAAGGTAAGATGGAAATGTACGCTAATATCCCTGGAAAAAGTTAAAACGGTAGAGTCAAAAGTTTTAAGATATGACCCCAGAAGTCAAGTAACCCCGCAAAACAATTTAACCAAAAGAGGAGCTTGTTACCACAAAGGACTGCGCAAGAAGAACAAGAATGGCAATACGATTTTAATCTACCAGAAAGGGGATCTCACAACAATGACAATTATGGAGGAGCAAGATTGATTGCAATTGGACAGTACTGGCCCAAATTTCTTTCAGAAACACACTTCTACGGGTCAAATCACTGCATTTACAATAGTACTTAAAAAACTTAACTGATAATATTTAAAACATATCTATTGGTGATAAACCAATGTTTCTAAGACGGAAATTAAAACTTATGATCTAGGCATAGACAAAACCTCCACATTACATTAAAATGATACATTCGGTGGGCCATGCTGCAACTTGCTTGTTACTGAAAATAATGTTCTCAACTTTATGAAAAAGTAAACCTATGTTTTCAACAAAAAACTCAAATAACAATATCAGTAATAATTCATTCTGTTCATTAAATTTGGGTTAACTCTTTGTGTGTTGTCACAAAATGAGGAAATATTAGCTATAACCAATGCTGTCTTATGGACAATACCAAAGAGTTTAACGTTGTTGATCATACCATTCTAATTCAATCTCTTAAGTGTGGTGTGTTAAAATGCATGTTTATTAGCTATTATACCAGGAAAGTCTATGTTAAGAATGTTGCAGTAGCTGTCTTTAAAAAAAAGGGAAGGAAATGTGATGGTTGGAATAGCGATTCATAATGGTGATTCTGGGCGCAAAACATACAGTGTCGTATTTTGTAGTTAATAGCGCCTCAATTTTGGGTTTTAAACATGGGTTCTGCGGGTTACTTGACTTCTGGGGGTCATATTCTTAAAAATATGAATATACTTTTATGAACTTTTCAGAGATAGTAGTAACAGTCCATTTACTTAAACAAAATATCAGTAAGGTCACATTGCTTTGTTCAGAATTTATGGCGCCTGCCACCCAGTGTTGCGTTTTTTTTGGGACACACGTTATATTATACGGAGTAACCTTAAGAATACCTACCACACACGTACAGCGCGAAGCATGCACCTTTTTAGCAAACGAGCAGCGGCGAACCGCGCGAGTGCTAATTACCCGCTAATTTAGCTGCAGACAACTAATGGTGTTGAATAAGTGTTTTTATTGTTAGTGTTTTAGACGGTGGCGTAAACCTAATTACGCCGCAAACACTTCTACTTCTAACATTTAGCCTACTCATCGAAAATATGCTACTGGATATGGTTTTTTTATATTGCAACGTTTAGCATGCATGAGTTCTTCTTTACAAGTATCGACCTTTGTGTGAGTTCCAATTGAACACATTGAAAATTTTCCCCGTATGTGATCGGGTCGAGTTGTTTATAGCCCGTTGAGTCATTTTTTCATCAAACGACTAAGGAATGGGGGTTTGGACCCCCACCCTCTACCTGTTTAAGAATGGGGCAGCGGCGACAGCGGAAAGTTCAACCTTTATGAAAAGTTTGCAGCGGCGACAGCGCGACTTGGACCTTTGAAAAAAAGTATGGAGCGGCGACAGCGTTCGAAGCTCCAGATATTATAGGCAACAGCGGCGACCGCGGCACCAGCGCTAAAGATTGTTGTATCTAGCCCGTTTGATCATTTTGGTAACAAAAGACTAAGGAAGGGGTTTTGACCCCACCTCCTCTTTAAAAATTGGGCAGCGGCGACATCGCGGAGCTCCAGATTTTACAGCAACAGCGGCGACAGCGCACACGTGAATGATTGTTGTTCTGGTCCATTGATCCATTTTTATCCAGGACTAAGGAAGGGGTTTGGACCCCCACCTCTACTTTTTAAGAATTGCACGAGCGTCATCGCAAGTTCAACTTTATGAAAAGTTTGGAGCGCGACCGCGCGAAATTTGACCTTTTCCCAAAGTTGGATGGCGGCGACATGCGCGAAGCTCCAATTTTGTAGGCCCAGCGCGACAGCGAGCAACAGCGCTAGATTGGCTATGTTCTAGCGCCGTTGAGTCTTTGTAATCAAAATACTAAGGAAGGGGTTTTGACCCCCCCCCCCAACTTCCTCCTGTTTAAAAATTGGGCAGCGGCGACGCGCGAAGCTCCATATTTACAGGCAAACGGCGACAGCGGCAACAGCGTGAATGATTGTTGTTCTGGTCCATGGTGGATTCATTTTTATCAGAGGACTCAGGAAGGGGTTTGAAACCTCCCCCACTCTACTGTTGAAATGACCAGCGGCGACACGCTAAGT
>JAMKCH010025242.1:0-18312 GCA_023653785.1 Ophioderma brevispina
GCCGTACTTATGGTGTCCATAATACAAATCTTTGTGAGAATGTCCCTTTAATAGCTTTTTGTAGCTCTGTAGGTGGCTTTTGGCCGGTTCCTGGTGTTACACATGCACTCCACTTTTTACGTTGGGGTTCGCCATCTTTACCATCTGTCCTCTTCTGATGAGCCATAGCGATAGATTTTTGATCAGAATTACGCTTCAAACTTAGTTTGTTCGTTTTATTAGCAGGCATACCTTTGTCTTGATGCTAAGTAGTACGCGAGTAAGCTGTGTGAACGCATGCCATTGAAACTAGGTTTTTAGCATACTTTGTAGAGAGCGAATGTTTATAGCAGGTCAATGTTGACAGCGCCCCCCCCCCAAATCTCATACTTAGACATGTTACCAATTTCACGGAAAAACGCCTAACAACCAAATCAGCCATGGTGAAAATGACACTTAGAAATGGTATAGGGGTTTTCATAGGCGACTGACAATAGACCTGCTGTGGAATGTTCCACATGGGCGCTTGAATTGGGCACATTGGGCGGTTGGTAAAAAGAGAGTGAAGGAAAGAAAACAGACAGGAACACAGATGAATTAAAAAAAGACATAAAAGGATCTAAATGGTAAAAGAATTTATGAATCACAGGGAAGCAATTTCAACTGCTTTTCAGGGGGCTGTGGGCCGCAGCACCTCCTTGGAGACAACAAAGCCGAAACCTTCGATGTACGTATAATATACCTCAAGCATTTATGACTTTGCTGAACTTTCATCGAATATCTAAAAATTTCAAGGTTGGCCGGTGGCGCCCCGTAGAGAGTTGGGGCTGTCTCACTCTATCTAACAGTTTTCTTTAAAAAGCTCATAAATACTTTTTTCATTTGTCGAATTGCAAGCCTTTGTAACATGGGACCGACGGCTTACGTCCCCTCCGAAGGACTTGGTATTACCTTGGTTCATTTGCCAAGTCAAATAACCACGGAGAGCGGTACTCTAGTTTTAATCAATCGTTCTTATACAAATGAAATCCCGAATTTAGCACCCGATGAAATCCCAACTAGTGGGGTTGAACCGGGGACCCTTTTGCACCAAGGGCGAATACTCCTACCAGGGGGCCACTTCTCCCTTAAAACTCAGATTGTTGATACAGGATTTATCCAGTACACTCTAATATGCCCTCCTGAATAAGCCAGCAAAGAAAATGCACTGGAGATACCACCTTGAAGAAAGAGAAAGACTCCCCTTTCCTCAATGCCAAAAGAACTGTCAGTCATAGTCTTACAACCAACTAGAAGATCTGGCAGCACCGTAGATGCCGCTAAGGCTGACTGATGATGCCTACACCGTTGTGATGAGAACATGATAAGTCCGAGGTTGAAGCGCTTACACCATACATCTTGAAAACTAGCATGCTGCTGCCGGGCCATGGAGGCTCTGAGGGAGCTGACCGACAAAAGGGTTATTCCACCTAACCATCACAAGTTGAACACCTGAAAGCGCCTCTTCGTTTTGCGTAATGAGGATCTAGAGGAGCAAGCTAACTCTTTTGGGTTCGGTGTTTGAGAGTCGATCCACCGATGGACGAAATGTTCGGCACTCTTGAGAGTGATCCTCAGTCTGTTATTGAGAGCCACATTGGCATGCCTGGAGATGGTCACAGCCCCATTGGTGCATATTGCTTTTTGAAACGACCGACGCCTGTTTGCGAATCCTGTTAAGGTGCACTTCCTTTCGTGGAAGATTGCTACCAGTTGGGAGCTCTGTCATAGGCATAGGAAGTGACAGTAAATTTGTCTGGTCTTGGAGTATCGGCCATCAGTCTTTCCATGTCTGTAAGATGTGTTGAATGGGGAGCTGGAGGTTTATTCAGGCGTGTCCACGACAGAAAGGTCGACGAGAACGCAGTCTTTGTCTGCTGAGTTGGTTGATTCTTTGACAGTGTTTTGCAAAGTGCTTGTTTTCAACAGAGCCTTATCACCAGTTTATGTTTGTGATGGTTCTCTAAGAAAAATGGCAGGTGTCAATACCTGAAGAGATGTCACTCAATGAAGAAGAAGAAGACAGAGGGCCTTGACAGATGAAATTTTCAGCACTTAAGTTCCCTAAGTTGGCACACCTGTTCAAGACTAACACCCAACCTTAATGGAATTTTTTTTAGTCATAAGAGGGCAACACCTTTTGAGTTGAGGATTTCAAAGATAAAAGCTTCAATTGTTTTGTAGACGTCTCCAAGGCTTTTGACAGTGTCAGCAGGGCCGGGGGATTAACTTGCTTGCAGTCTCACTAACTACGGTATTTTGTCCAAAGATGAGACTTTCAAAAGCAATTGCCATCATGTTGATACCCATATAGCTTGTGCAAATGCATAGATGGGCCACTCAAAGGAGTTTCTAACAATACTGGAATCCTCCAAGGAGAACTCTTGATGCCCTCCCTATCTCTGTAAATCGTGGTTGAATTACATTCTCAGAAGTCTTGAATTATGAACGACAAGGGGATCACCATTCACCATTCAAACTCATGGGTTCTAAATACCACCAAAGTCAGCGTATCAACCAACCCGGACTACGAGGGATCTATTTTTAAGCGGATCGGATGTGAGGGACAAGTATCTACTAGATCTAATAATATCACAGAGAATGCTGTATACAAAGTCGGCTTACATCTAAATGCAAGAAGGACGGAAACATGACGTCAAAGGGAAGAAAGTCAATCATCTATCGCACTACAGACGGTATAAATCAAAGCGCCAATATGTTGCCGACAGTAAGAAAAAACTTCTGTCACGCAAAGAACAAGTTTGGAATGCATGTAATAGCTATACCACTTATGGAAAGAAACCTAGTATCTACAATTGAAGAAACCTGCGTAGAGGGTATCCTGTTATATGATCTGAGACCTGGACAAAGAAGAAGCTAGTGCAGGATCGACTGGGAGGCCACATAAACCAGGTTCCGTATGACGACTACAAACATATTGTCCTGGCTTGAAGTGACAGACCAAGCTAAGATATATGGCGATTAGCCCTCCTTTCATTTCTGTCGCCCAGCGGCGAGCACGATTTGCTGGTTACTGTCATCAGGTCAGTAAATAAAAGTAGTCCGGACGTCATTATTGGTGGCGGTTACCATGTCCAAATAGAGGTCTCGCCCCTTTAACTACATTGATGTGTGGCTTGTGGATCCGCACGATATCTGAATCGAAATTATTGACGGACATGGACATTTGACGCTACATAGTGAACAGCATCTCGGCTGGGGCCGCATAACACGGTAAAAAAATAAACCTGTAAAAAACAGGCAATTGACTGACAGCTGGGACTCACTACATGCAGAACCGTAAAAACTGGAGCCATAAAAATAAGAAATCATTGAAGGCAACGTAAAATAACGGCGTAAAATCTCAGTTGCAAGTTATTGTTGTTTTGACTTGTTTAAACAATATTAAGAATTATGAGAAAAGTTATTACAATCCTATGACCAATGTTCACGTTGTAGCAATGTCATCATTAAAACGTGTATGTACATTACGGTACCCAGTGGTTGTATAAAGGTTATATTTTCCGGCAAATCTACAATTTGAGGAAAAAAAAAGCAATAAGACAAAGGGAAACTTGAAGAAAATAAAGCTTTAAACCAGTGTATACACTTTGTTTTATATGGTAATGTACACATTTTAATGTCAGCAATTACTTCTCATCACATGAATAAACTTAATACAGACCTTACATAGATTGCAACCAAGTCCAAAACCTATCCACTACACTACATGACTTAGTGATAGCAGAAGCTAAATTCAACATATAGAGATAATATAGATACATAATAGATATATATATAATATATATATATATATATTATATATAATTTTTTATATTTTTATGTGTGTGTATGTGTGTGTGTGTGTCTTTTTCATATTAAACTACAATATAATATAAAAAAGAGGAAAAGAGGTTTAAAACATTTTTAAAAGGATAGGTAAAATAAGATTCGCCTTTTTAAATGACGTTTACTTAACGACGTTATTTAAACCATTTTATAGGTAAAACGATTTTCATAGTTTCGTTTCTTAAGTAAAAAACAAGTAAGTACAAAAAAAACCTAATTTACGGAAAATATAATAACGGTCAGAGGATCAATATACCTTTTTTCAAAATGTGTATTATTTTTTTAGCCCCAATGTTATTTTACATTTTTGCTTCAAAATTGTAAATTTATGTAGGTAGTAGGTGTAATAGAGCGTGAAGATTATTGAATTCATTGTGTGTACAGTAATTTAAAAGGTGAAAGTCTGGTAAAATAGAAAACATTTTTAACAGGTAGATAGATATAAAAAGTTTATTTTATTTATTTGTCATGTTCTTATACTTGTCAGGTTCTTATACTCTGCACCGTCAATGTCACCCAACTACTCACATACTAATCAGCGCGGCCGAGAGTTGGCGCGGGCCCGGTAGATTAAAAAAAATCGAGGCCTTGCTTTTAGAAAAAAAATTGCTCGCAAAGCACGAGAGAAACAAACATTACATACAGAAATCATCTAATTATAGATCTGTGGACCATTCGTCTCTATCTTAGGTCTTGGGATATGTTCAATCAACAATGTTTATTGTAGTTGTTTGTATATTTCGCTTTGTATTACATAGGCCTATTATTTTCATATGCTAATCATGGGCCGGTTTATACTCAGTTTTTCCCGGCCGATTGACTAACCCAGTCCGCCTCTGAGGGCGGTTCGGAGGTGGAGCGGCAGACCCCCATCAAAACATATTTCAAGTACCCAATAAAAGGTTCCGACCGTGGTTCTCAACTCCTATGGTTGTATTCTGTACTATATATATATTATAGTCACCAGAGTAGTTAAACAAAAAAAAAAAGCTAGTTAATCTTTCATTTATACCATTACATGACTATTGAACCTGATCGTGAATGCCATTTATTCCACAATTATAATGACAATGGTAATCCATTGACTCATGTGGGTTTTCCCCGGGGTTACTCAATTGTGCTAAATATAGAAAATGATTCTATTATTGTATATTTCCTGATTTTACTACGAAATTTTACGTCAAATTCAACATTTGACTTTGTCCTATTTGCTACAGGTAGGTAGATAATGATATGCTCATTCAGTTCCTGTTAAAACATAGGATCTGTACATAGGATCTGTTTCTTTAGCTGCATTAGCTGCAAACACCTTGCATAATAAGTCAAGGTCAGAATCAGCCTCGTTCATTTAAGGACTTAAGATTATTGTAACGGCCCTGTATGTATGAAAGCCGTTGTCGTCCGTGGGAAGAAATAGGCGCTATATTCCTTGTTTAACATTTCTAAAAATCTGCAATAATTAAAGGTCGTGATGACGGATATCCAACGTTATTAAAAAAAAAAATTTTCGGGTCTTGCATTTGGTGAGGATGATTGAGTAATTGTATATGTAGACTATGCTGTAAATATTGTTATAATGATTGTGACAGCAATAGGGTGGGGCAGGTTTGAAATTATGTTTAAAATGAGTTGAAATTTCTCGTTATAACTTGGGTTTGGGTATATTAAAATACCATTGTAAAAAGGTTATGATCTAAGGAATCAAAAGATGACAATATTTTAATTGTAACTCCACATGACGTTTGACGAGTGTCAAAAAGGCATTACAGAAAGAAATAACGAGAATATCCAAAATATCGATAAATAACGGAAAAGCCAATTCAGCCAAAGTGCTCTACCGATGCTTTGTACCACGATCGCTTTAGTGAAAATATCGTTAACATGGCGGACATAATCAACAGTTTTGAGCGAATCCTTATTATATGGCCTAATTAATATTAGCCGAGGAGCCATTCCGAATTTCCAAACGTATTTTACATGAGCTCAACGATGTTGGCCAAGAAATCCGACTGTTGAGGCTTCTCCATTGGTTTAAAACACTAAATGCGAATCAGGACCACATCCTGATTTTTTAAATATGTTATAAAGCATATTTTCTTTTCCAACACCGCATATTGTTATGGGAAACACTCATAACCGCTCACATCCATGCGCTTACATTTGGTTTGTGAATTTGTGACTCTGTATTGCTGTAACCTATTTTGATTCAAAATGGCGCCCATCTTAAAGAAGGTAATGCATTTCAGTGAGCATGATATATGCAGAGGGTGCGTCCAAGACAAACGAGCCAACTTAAACACAGTTGTATTCAAAGCATTCCTACAAATCGAATAACAAATCGCGAATTTGCTTCTGGATCATTATACTTGACACAACGCAATCTAAAGTTCCTCCGTCATCATGCTAGACTTTTGATTCACGTTTTAAATCTGATTATACATTTGCTAATCAAGTACTTCACCTTATCTTTCAGAAATGGACAGTTAAGGTAAACAGAATATGCATATGATGAAATTTGTGGATTTCTTTTTTCTGTCATTTTTTTTTCAAACAAATTTAACTTTACTTCCTGAAAAGTCAAACATATTTGGCAGCTACAATATCCATGGCTACGTCAACTAAGTGAGAAAACCCGTTTTGATACATGATTCTCATTCAGTGATTTGAAATTAATAGTCAAATTGTTAAATATGTACATTTTGCTGAGATGTGTGCAAGTGTTTTTCCTTTGGTATTTTTTACATTACACTTATTAAAAAAGAAAGTTATATGAATAATTTGTTTTTAGTTAAAAAGTTAAACGTTAAATTCACTTTTCAGTTGTTGCCACTATTTGTGTTCTGTTTTGAAAAAACAACTTTGATTAAAGGGAGATTGGATACCACCCTTTATTTAGTGTTCAGCATGCCAATACGACACAAGACAATGTCCTGTAAAAGTCGTGTAAAAATCCGGTGACCTTTTTTTGCTTTTCAACATGCATTTTGAAAAGAACAAGATGGCAAAGACACGGCATTGTTTTTTATTCTATTTACTTGGTACATTCATCAAACCAGCGCCCACAACAACGAACGTGCCTGTAAGTATATGAGCGAACCGTGCATCCATAACAAATGTCCTAGTTTGTCTGTGATTGTTTATATTAGCCTTATATTTGTACTACAACCAAACACTCTCTCTTCTGAATAAGCTTTGCAAAAGATAGGCATTACCAACCTCAAAACCCTTAGTATTTCACAGCTATTGCTTAAACCCCTGTTTTTCTGATTTGGAAAAACTCTCCGGAGGGGCGGGCCACCACCCCCCCCCCCCCTTGCCACCTCCTAGCGGGCGCCGCCCCTGCATCTACACTTTTTAGTTATCTCACTCTGACATCTCTATGTGTACCGAGTTTTGCGCGCATATATCCAGATCACTTATATATCAACATCGACTAAAATGGAGCGATCTTGGTATATAGCGCGCTAAACTCGATATACACAGCAACAACTGGGTGATTTATGTCCGCTCTCTCGTCGCATTTTTGCCATGATTGCCGAAAAGCTATCCCCTGCGGTGTGGGAAAAAATAATCCTTGTTCTCGATTTATGTAAATATTGGTTCAGATACGCGTACTGTATTAATTTAAGTACATTATCACCTTCAGCTTCTTTGCATTAACATTTGTCATGCACAGGATTTACACGAATCTATCTGTGTTTCCGAAGTCACACTGTGTAATCCAATTGAATGGATGAAAAACAGATACTCTTTTCAGAATCGTTTATATCCCTAGTTTGTGTGGGCGGATTGTCATGAGATATTTACAATTTAATACAAAAAAAGTATAGTATCCTCCATGAGAATGAGGTTCACGCTTCACGCAGTTTTTTGAGAATCGGATTATCTGATTGCAAAGCACCACTTTTGGGCCACCCTGTATGTGAAATCTCGTTGCACCTTAATTATTGTGGTAATGGTGCATTTGTGTGTGTGTTTTTTTTTTCCTTCAAAGATACTTCAAAGCAGGGATAACGAAGAATAACAATTCCAGGTGAAAATACGGAGATTCCCGCGTGAATCCCAGCCATTGGGTGTCGGGGAAATAATTGGATTATGCAGCTGGTCATTACTTTTTGGTCGTCCTTGTTGCTGTTGGTTGCTGTTTACTTCATGGTCCAGGTATTTAAATTATCTAGTATAAAAAAATCTTGGCCATTGAGAAAAAGTCTTCTAACACTGCACGCACATTGCTATGTGAAGCAAGAAACAACGAGCATTAGGCCAAGCGGGCGAAGCGGTCCAAACATATTGGCCAAATTTAACTTGAAGTGAATAACTTCATTATAAAAAAGCGAACTCATTGTGTTGCATGATAAGCGTATGGTACTTCTCTGCTGTGTCCTTTAATAATAATTGCTTTTAAATAAAATCTTTCTTACTTTTTGTTTTTATGAGGTTTTATTTGTTTCTATTATTTATAAATATTATACATGTCCATAAATTAAGTGATTAATAATGTTACAAACCATCATAAAACCTATTAACAATAAAGCAAATATGTTATTTCCCTCTTAAAAACCAACTGAAATAATCCCTGCACCAATTCGAAAACTTTCTTTGTTCTACAAAACCCCGAAATTTTCTCATATGGTTATTATACAAACAATCAAGACCAATTTAAATAGTTATATATCTTCAAAATATCTCCCCATGTCCCTTTAACAAAATGATATGTAATAAAATTTCTTTTGACTTTTTAAAAACCACATTTCTAGGATGGAGACTGAAAGACCTTGAAGAACAACAGAAGGAAACTAGAAAAGAGAAAGGTAAATCATTATGAATTTATTGCACTTTGTTCCCTACCCTCTTTCTCTGTATCACGAGGTCCTGAATAAGAAGAGAACATGCGCGGAAAATGATACGGAAAGTAGCAATTTAATTACAACTGCTAAGTGAGGAAGTTTCGGAGAGGATCTCTCAGTAAAAGATCAACCTGGAATACTTTAATTGAATCCAACGATTGACCCATATCAGCAAGAAAGCATGGCTAACATCCAAAAGCTCCACCTCCACAGTACCAAATGTCACACACCCCAGTTGCCGCCACCAACTGCTTTTAAATGGCAAGTGCAGCCATAAGCACAGTATATCAAACTAGACCATAAGAGGTTTTAGTGGTGACCCTGTTTCACTCGTCCCTTCAACATGGGCGAACTGAATCCGTTATTGCCAAACTTCAACCATGAAAAGTAGTAAGGCCCGTGACAACAGCCCAACTGAAGGCAGCTGAAAAACTTCGCCCAGTAGCAAAGGAATGGCTTCTTGAGCTCTACAATTGCAGCCTTATTTCCTACAGGTTCCCAAAGATCTGGAGAAAGGGACTGTTATGGCCCCTCTAAAGCCTGGGAAAGACCTATCCAATCCCAAGAGCTATAGACCAATACCACTCCTCAGCCATACTACAAGGTCTTTGAACGTCTCACTGCTCCATTCGTATCGCATGTGATAGACGAACACCTCATACCAGAACAAGCAGGTTTCCGGCCATGCAAATCAACAACAAGCCAAGTACCAAACCTAACTCAACATATTGAGGATGGTTTCGAGAATGGTATGGTAACCGGAGCTATGTTTGTCGACCTATCAGAAGCCTACAAGACTGTTAATCCATATGCCTACTCCTAGATTCTGGAAATCACCAAGGACATCAAGCTTGATTGGGCTTATCAAAGGATTGCTGGCAACAGGATGATCTTTGTTCAGTTAGACGAAGAAGTCGATGGCGTATTTTCCCCGAATGGACTACCGCAGGAGCGTGCTTGCACCTCGCCTGTTCAGGCCCTATCCCAACTACCAAACTAGGGAAGTGCCGGAAACCTGTCGTTTTATTTATTACAGACGTTTGAATTAGCGCACAAGATGCAGACTTCACGTTGTTGAAAAGAGACTCTTCCAAAGCTTTGATGAACTTACTCATATTGTTGGAGAAAAAACACCCTACGTGCAAATCCATCCAAGACAACGGTGTGTGCTTTCCATCTATGCAAACGCGGAAGCCAAACGTCCCGCTTTAAAGTTACCACCTGGTCTGGACACCCCTGACACTGTGATACCCCTGGGCTGTCTACATAGGGAGTTAAACCTTGGACCACACCTCTCTTATAAGAACCACATCGAGAAACAAAGAGTAAGTATTTTACGCAATAACGATTGAACAAACTCACTGGCAACAGATGGGTACTCGCCCCACATACGTAATCGGCAGCACGTCTTGCCCTGGCTACTCATTTGCTAAGTATGCATGCCCATGGGAAAGAAATCACCCTGGTCCAAAAGCTTGATTCGGCGTTACAAAGCCTCCTGCCGGCGCATCACAGGATGGTCGTATACCGTGAAACTCAAGTAACTTTGCCTTTCCAGAGGTCTATACTTTGAAATTTATTTCACGCTCTCCTGTAAGGGATTGAGTACTCTTAATTCCAAATATAGTCACCGTAAATAATACTGTTTTACTCCTGATGTTATATTACGCCCCACTATTCGTCGTGGTGAGCACTCTCGACTATTTGGGAATTACGGACCCATGCTTGAATGCCTTTAAGCCCGAGACACCATAGTTGTATATACTTACAGTTCTTTGGTTAAGACACGGCATAGACAATCATCCGATGAAAGGGATCGCGTCAAGATGGGGATTCGGTCGAGTGGAGACGCCTCCTCTCGAGATAGCGATTTTGTTGACTCTTATGATAAGTCGTTTGATTGAATCTTTATAGGTTATATTTTCTTGGGAAGGACGATTGTCTTTTCTTTTCGTCGGTTCATAGTGCCGGTAAAGTTTGTTTGTAATACATCAAGTTAGGGGTTTTTAATATCGTGGATCAGGTGAGTTGTATTTCGCAGTTGCCGCTATCAGTTTGTGTTTATAGTTAGTAAGTTGGTCTTAGCTATTTGGCCCACGTGGCCAAAAGTTGGTCCCAGCATGGCCGAGACACTGCAGATAGTGACCATGATAATAGGCCAGTGGATCTCAGTCAGTCCGGACTCGCCCGATCTAGAACATCTAGTTATTAGCGATAGCTCTAGTAAAGTTGGCCCTCCATTTGATGCTCATTCCCAATTTGTTCATGACGATGGTTTGAAACTGTTTCACGATAGAGAGCAAAAAAAAAAACCGTAGAACGGATTCTGCTTCGTCCAAAGATTCTACAGTGTCGGGATACACAACGCCTGTGGGGAGGGGTCGTATTCCTCCCTCG
This sequence comes from Ophioderma brevispina, assembly GCA_023653785.1. Taxonomy (NCBI): domain Eukaryota; kingdom Metazoa; phylum Echinodermata; class Ophiuroidea; order Amphilepidida; family Ophiodermatidae; genus Ophioderma; species Ophioderma brevispina. The sequence continues at coordinate 11,112 of JAMKCH010025242.1, forward strand.
TGTTTTGTGGCCCAAAGGTTGTCATTTTGACTATTGATGAAGTGAATTTGGCCAAGCTTAGTCCTATCAAATCGCCAAGGCTCTCACCATATTAGTTCAGATATGGTTAAAAAAGTTTAACAATTAACCAATGGTATCGCGGTTCATTGTGTTCACGGCAGCTATGGCAGTTAAACTCAAAAGTATGACATTTGTGGAGATTGGCCAATCCGGAACGACTATCCATTAGTGAACAACAAGAGCAAGGCGTTATAATATCTGGCATAGGCCTTGACAACATCGGATAGTGGTGGAAGAGTGCAAGTCGCAGTGTTATCCAGTGCTAGACTCTCAAAAGGAAAGTTGATGGGCAAGTTGGAGGACTCTTTGTCTATTTTTTGACTTCAAATCAAAGGGTTCTCCCTTCCCAGTGGTGTTTGGCTCCGAAGCTTATCTGTGAAGCCCTATGTTCAACCTGTCATTCGATGTTTCAAATGCCAAGGCCTAGGTCATGTTGCTGCCAAATGTAAGGGAAGACCAAATGTTTTGAGATGTGGGGGATTTCATCAATTTGATACTGCCCATCTAAACAACTTGAAATTCTGCCGGATGTGGTAACACACTGCGGCTGCATACCAGGGCTGCCCTATGATGAAAATTGCCAAACAGGGTCCAAGTTGTCAAAGCCAAACATAATGTTTCATATGCACAGGCAGTAAAGATTTAAAAGAAACAACTTATCTTGCACCACCTGTGCCTACAAAAGCTATTTATACTCCATCACACTCCACGGAAACACACCTCCAATCCCAGATAACTCCTCACAAAATGTTCCAGAACCCATAGTTAAGAAGAATGAGTTTTTGCCAACTGTCTCTAGAGCCGATTATTGAAATGGTTGATCGTGAAACTCAAACCGTAATTCCTGTGGAAGTCAGACTGACCTCAAATATCTGAATCTAATTCAGTCCCTTTACAATCAACAATTGGTTTTTTTTTGATGGCTGGGGTTCTTGCAATCTATGAAATATAAAGACAAACGGAAAGAGATTGTCATTACTGTCTGTTCAATTAACTTAGATTCCCCCGGTTTTTTATTAATTATTTTCAAAAAATACTTTTTTTTACATGACAAAAGGAATGGAAATTGCAAACCTTCAATCTATGAAATCTGGGTATTGTTCACCCTCGTTTTGGGGAAATGAGCGAATAAGGTTTGGTACCATATAAAGTAAAGTTTTTTGTGGAAGGTTCCATTGACCTTTCCACTTTGTAGGTTTGTAACAGTTGTCGTCCAGAGGAGATGTTCACGATCAATCTTGTTCCCGCCACTGAATAATTGCCAACTTTGTTCACAGGATCAAATCTGAACCGTTGTTATTTTGCATTGTCTTGGCAATACGAGAATGGTACGGAATATTCCAGGATCAACACGGCATTAACTTTAACTTGAATGGACTGCATATAACTACAGGAGAGCTGTGTGATTCTTTGTCCATAACCAAATGAATAAAACAGACAGGACTCTATTAAAAGTATCGGTATTTCAACGATGCATTTATATACCCATGCAATTAATGCCCGCGCAAACACCTGAAATCCACGCACGGTCCACGAATCAATATTGTTCGTTAACGTACTTTTTGGAACGCCACCTCATTCATGAATGGGCCTGCCATCAAAGTTCCAGAGTCAAATGCCAATATTCACTTGAACCCAGTTTGTTGTCTTTGCCATAAAAATCAGTGTAATTGAATAAAAATCCAAAGAAGAATATGGTTGTTCAAGTTAACCCATGATCTTGTTGGGTCCAATGATGATAACACTTTTCTTTCGTGATTTTTTTCGTAAGCCGTATATTTTTTTGAAATCATAATTAAAACCGGACATCTAAGTTAATTGAGAAGAACAGCAATGAACAGCTTGTTGCCATCATGTTAAAGCCTGAGCGTCAATATAAGCAACACATGCATGTTTTTCAAGTAGGGTCTCATTGTAGTGGAGATATTGGTGGTAATCCGGGGAGGCGAGGAAAAGATGGGAGGTATCTTCCGATCATTCCTATAATCTATAAAAATAAATAATGTTACAACCTCTTTTATTTTTATTTTCTATGGTTACCCTAATCCAGTGGAATGCCATCTATCAGAGGCATGGGGACGAATTCAAAAAGTGCCATTGGTTAATTTTGACCCTCACCAGATATATTTTGTCCAAAAACTGGCTCCATGATCTAAAAAATTTAAAAGTTATCAGGTTATGAGTTTATCCGTAAAGAATTCCTGTCGAGGGTGGTAAAAAACAATCATTGAGGGGTGGCATTTTTGTTAATAAAGGTTGCTTTTTCAGTTATGGGATGTGATCTACTCCCCATTGAATCTCAGGTAATAGATATTTGGTCGATAATCACACACGGTTGTGTGTTAATGTTTATAATCCTCAGTGTTTGCATTAATTCCTGAGGCCTTGGATCATCTGGTAAGTAATCAAAGGAATTCTAATGTTGTTTATATGTGGCGCCTTTATATGCGCCTCACAATAGTCGGTGTCCACAAGCGGTCCGGACTTAATCACTTAATACTGGTATTAACTCTGGTCGTAATTAACGTCGGACTTAAAAGTTGCCGTGTGGACGCGCACTGATCGATTTTACATCCTGTCGGTATTACTAACGGACTTAAATTTGGTCGGGTGGACACGTATTACCGGTATTAGCGCTTAGATCCGACAATAACTAAAGTCCGATAAGCTAATACCGGTACTAGCCTGACCGTAAGTGGTCCATGGCAACTTTGATTAGTGTATTAAAACTTTTTCATTTAAAATATTAAAAAACAGAAAAAAATAAATGATTAAAATTGAAAGAACCATGTGAAACATTTACTTATCGAAATATGATTTACTCTGCACAAAACTAAACACCTGACCATTTAAGGTAATTAATGGCAAAGGGTGAATGGAAGAGAAGGGGAGGATGGGAGGGAGGATAAGGGGATGGGAGGGGGAACGAGGGAGGAGATGGGAGGGAGGTTCTTTTTCCTTTTGCTTGGCCTTTTCCGTCTTTCTGTCTGTCCTTTTGCCTTTTGCTATTTTCTTCCCCTTTCTTTTTGAGGGTGCTTGGTGGCAGGGTAATGGCGATGGATCCCGGGTCAGGTGCCGGGAAAGTGGGTCGGGGGCCTGCGGAGGTTCATGGGGAACATCAATTTTCCTAATATGCAAAAAAATCACCTTCAGAAATAACTGAAATAAAGAGAACTTTCTGAAAATGCATGACAACAACGAGGAACTGGTGAAATATAAATAAATACAGTGAATAAGTAGCAGAGCATTTTATAACATAAATGCTATAAATATAAACGCTTGAATGAATGCATGAGGCAATAATTAACTAATGGATAAAGGAATAGAATTCCAACTTACCTTTATTATTCTTCCTCACAATCCACATACCAAAGAAATGACGTCGATAAGTAAGTGAAGAAGGGGGAAGGTTCAAACGGTAATGAAGGGGCAAGTGCTGTATTGCGAAGTGAAGGGGGTCGGTCTACTGGGATGTTCGGGTCTGGGCGTTGCCTTTCCTTGCCGTCTCCTCGCGTCTCGTCTTTTTCCTTTTCGATTTTCCCTTGCACCGTTCTCTCTTTCCTGTGCCTTGCTCTGGCGGTGGCCCTTTCTTCTTCCCTGCCTTGCCTTGCTTTTCTTTCTCTCTTGTTGTTTCGTTTGTTTCGTTGCCTTGCGCAGTGTGGGAGTGGATGGGCAACACCTTTGCTTCCTATTGGCTGGTAGTTTGCGTTTTCTTGTTAAACACTTTCACTACATATGCCATTGCTGACGCATTCTCATGCAACATGAAGATTATTAAGTTTGCCCTAAATACGTAACAAATGCACTTTATTTGTAAGGCTTTATTCCTGTAAATTTCAACAATATTACCAACACAATTTTTCTTTTTGCAGACATTTTAATTGTTTTCAAATCACCCTCATCCATAATATTTGTATAACTGCTCAAATTGCACTCCAATATGCTACAACAGTAATTCAAGTCCCTGCATTCCAGTGTCTATATCGCGCCAATTGGCGGAATTATACCAGCACATGACTGTGGCATAATTTGTCGTTGCTTTAACTCCTACACACATTTTTAATAAAATATTAAGATTTTTCTTTCAATACAAGAATATTCACAAGTTGCATTAATTTGCAATTGACTCCGTACGGTGACTCTCATGTCTTGCCCGCCACAAAATGGGCGCTGGTGGAAGTTCCCCGGTTGTTTCAATCGCCAACTATTCAATTACGTGCGAGACGGCTATCCATGTATAGAGATCAGTGTTCGAAACATGCAGAATGACGAGCTGGCTTTCCATCCAGGGGCGGTAAACGGCGTAATTAGACATCTATTCAAGTTTGGGCAAGGACCTGTAGATGTCCTCCCTTTGCAAATGGTGGGCAAAGATTAATTTGCCCCCGAATCAGTGGCCGGTATCCAGGATTTTGGAAACAGTATTGTAGGATTGTGGAAACGTTTATTGTACTCGCTTCGCTTGCCGGCTGACTTAATGTCTTTGGTCGCAAAAAGAGACGGTGTCAGCCTCTTCATGCTGTAAATCATACATCACAACACCCAATTCCTCCCCTCCCTTGCTCTCCTCTTCTCTTTACTCTTTCCTCCCTTTTCCTTGCCCCCTTTTCCCTCCCTTCCTTCAAATGTCTCCCCTTTTTTTCCAAGGTGCCAGAAAGCGCCACTTCAACCCACCCCGACTAACATCACTGCTTTCCGTGTTTTTACTTCAGAAAAGACGAAAATTCCACCGTTAGTTCCGATAGAAAGTCGTCCACAATTACTTTACTAATACGGGTATTAAAGTTACGACCGGACTTAAACCCTGCTCTTCTCTTTCGGCATTAATCGTCGGACTTAAGCCACGTTAGGTCCGATAGAGTTAGAAAACCCGGACCAGGCGCGTCCGACACCTGCAAATTTTATAATCCAACACTAAAACCGATCAATTTAGGTCCGGTATTAAGTGACTTATGTTCTACCGCATGTGGAGACGATTCCAATGGGGTACACTAGGCGTGAGGGAATTAGTGGATTGTTTTTTTTTATTTTCCACTTCCCAACCATCGGACTTAGTTTGTAATACCCGCCGTTAATAACTACACGTGTGGGGGACACTACTAATACCTTATGGGGTAGTGATAAGACGGATAACAATGGATGCCGTTTGAGTCATTTTATTTATTGATTCACATAATCTCTTTTGTATGAATGATGGGCCCCACAAGAATTGGGATCCTCAAACAATAAATTGTCCTGTATTGACCTCCCCTTGTTCTCCCAGTACCCTGGCTACTAAATGTACTTAGTCTGTTCACGACGATAATTGGGGTAGTGATCACTATCCGATTTGCATTCGTATTGGAATTAAACCTCATAGTTCATCTTCTAATCACGTCCCCAGCTGGTAGCTAAATAAAGCTGACTGGAACAAATTCAATTTATTATGTGAGGAAAGAATTTCGTGGCCAAATGAACAGGGTAGTGTAGATGACATTTATGATAGGTTCATGTCGGAGTTAAATGAAGTTGCAAGTGAATCAATTCCCAAAACAAAACTTATTGCCAGTAACAAGCCACCTGTTCCTTGGTGGAATGATGAAAAGTGTGATCAAGCTGTTGAAGATAAAAAGAAAGCCCTTAATTTGCTTAGGCGGACTTGTCTACCTGAGCATTTAATCGAGTACAAGCGCAAGAGGGCTATTGCTAGATGCACTATTAGAGAAGCAAAAAAATGTAATTGGCAACAGTTTTGTGAGGGCATTTCCTCGCAGACTAATGTTAAAAAAGTTTGGAATAAAATTCAGAATATATCTCGTAAGCCTGGTTCCAAAACTGTCCCGGTTTTGAAGTATAAAGAGAAACTTGCTGTGTCTGACCTCGATAAGGCCAATGTCCTTGTTCAATCATTCGCACATGTGAGTAGTACAGATAACTATTGTGATGAATTCAAAGATAAACGGTCCCCAAAAAATAAGTCCCCCTCTGGGATGACCAGACTTTGTCATGAAAAAACTCACTTTGACGGGTATATTTCATCGCATCAAGTAATTTATTGTTTACAGGAAACATTTTTCCATGTAATACAGTTCATCATTGTTGAAAGGTAATGCCTTTTTCTAACAACAAGCATTTGTGTAAAAATTATGTTTTCAAACCAGACCAAAAAAGTTGCACTTTTCAACTTTCTAAGGTGCCAACATGTTTACAAAAAGTTCATTACTTTAAGTCTGCTTCAGTTTAGTTGAGCGCATGTTTCAAACTGTTTCATTTAACATAACGATTCATTTCCCTTCTTTGTCGATGACCATCATTCAATTTCACCATTTTTCTTGGTCTCCTTGCATGTAGGCCATATTCATTGAGTCTATTCCTGTCTGGAGACACATTGCGTTTCTCGGTTGCCCTCGTCTTCTGTGTACACGCCCTCTAATTTGACGAGTTGAATTAGAATAGTGAGACGAGTCATTATTTTTATTAACTTTATTTTGGCTTAATTCAATTGTTATCGCAAATGATTATGCAAAATGTTATTCCTTTATTTTAAATTACTAACCTGTAATCTTGCGCCGGGTGTTTGCCATGTTAATGATGGACATGTCCTGCCGTACTGTTGAACAGCGGGGTCTCCCATGACGAGGCAAATCTTTGACCTCACCAGCTGCATTCTCCTTGCAATCTCTTTTACAAGAACCCCTTCTTCCAGAAATGCAGTGCATCTCGCTCGTTCTAACTCAGTTTAACAACCCAATGCAAGAGAAATCACATTACCAAATGTGTCATGAAAGATTTCTTGCAACATTTGCCATTCATTAATCATCAATCAGTTCATTCCTAAAGCATTCATTTAAATTTAGCTTCTCTTTTCATGACCAAACCTGAATCAATTCATAAAGCATTATCTTTTCTTTTCATGACCCATAACCTGTATCACTCTTGCCCTCATCATTACGAAAAGCATTATGTAATCGGGATTACAAGGCTGAATAATTTGGCAGTGCATTTCAAATTGTTTATGCATTAAGGACCACATTAAAGGGTTCTATTTCACATTAAGTTGCAATAAGTTGCCAACAAGTTAAGAGTGCAACTTTTTTGGCCTGTTTTGAAAACATCATTTTTACACAAATGCTTGTTGTTAGAAAAAAGGCATTACCTTTCA
>JAMKCH010025243.1:0-40499 GCA_023653785.1 Ophioderma brevispina
AAAAATGTTTGACAGAAGAAAGGAATTCCAATTTTGACATGAAAAATCATATCAGAAGGTACGATTTACAAAACTTATAAAAAAAAAAAAAAAAACATTTATCTTTATGCGTTGATTTTGCTGAGTGTGGGCAACACTATCATGGGCCTAATGAAGTCTGACGAGTGAACAGTGCCACCACATGTCAATGCAAGACAACTCAGCTGCTTCCTTTAACCATTTCGCCACGGCGCCAATTCTGTAGACGTCATATAGCACATATGTCAGTGGCCTTTTAGGATGGCGTCACAACTGCTTGTGCAGGTTCATTTGGAAAGCCATCTAAAAAGAATATCCGCCAAAGTACTAGGGCTTGTTTTGACTAATTGAGATGCATTTTCATATGATTCTGATATGCACTGAAAATTAATAATTTTTACCTTTTTGAAACAAAAATTTGACAAATTTGACCGTTGAGCGCGGTAGTCGCCTTGCCGTGTTCAAGGGATTAAAAAGAATGTCTGGAAGGGCGCACTGTTGAATTGGGAAATAAAACAGCTTGGCTTACAAGCAACATTGGAGTCAATGTACAGTACGAATGCGCGCCAACGTGTGTTGGATGATGGGTTTCCTTTCTAGCTTTATTGTGCGATTTATTTTTGCTTGTGTCTGTGTTGGTGTGTGTGTGTATTGTGTGAGTGCGTGTGTGTGTTTATGCGATTTTTTTAAATCCATGTATATAATTTCTTACATGGTGTAGTGTCTCAAAAGTGAAAAAAAAAAAACAACAAACAACAAAAAAACCCTAGTTTTACTCCTGAAAATCATCTTCTAGGCCATCTAAGATCGCAATTTGAGGGCTAAAAACAATAAAACTTTAATCTACCCATTTCTATGTACATGACCCGAAAGTCATTTGGTATGAATTTGGAACCAGTGGGCACTCCGGTATAGTAGCCAAGCGCTCAAATAGCCTTACTGTGGGTTGGTATAGGAAATGCACACCTTGGGAAAAGTTTGATTTTTCTCAAAAAAATTGTTTGACAGAAAGAAAGAATTCAAATTTTTGACATGAAAAATCATATCAGAAGTACGATTTACAATTATAAAAAAAAAAAAAAAAAAAAAAAAAAAACATTTATCTTTATGCTTTGATTTGTGCTGATTTGGGCAACACTAATCATGGGCCCTAATGAAGTCGGACGAGTGAACCGTGCCACCACATGTCAATGGCAAGCCCATCAGCTTTTTCCTTTAACCCGTAAACCCTTTCCGACACGGGCCATTCTGTATACGTAAATATAGCAACTATTTACAGGTGGCTTTATAGTGGGCGTCACAAATGCTTGCATGTAATTTGGAAGCCATCTAAACAAATATCAGCAAGACCTAGGCTGTTTGGATAATTTAGAGGCATTTTTCATTCTGATTCTGAATATCCTGTGAATTAATATTTTACCTTTTTGAAACACAAATTTGAACAAATTTTTGCACCGTGAGGCGACTGTAGTCGCTTGCCGTGTTTCAAAGGATTAAGACTGGTTGTATCCAGAATGTTTGCCCTCAAGTTTGGATCAACATGGAATCACATCACATTCATTTGCAACAAAAACACAATGCCTTTTTATCAAGTCGGGTACCCACTTGGTTATGGTTTGCTTTGTTTGATATTGAAATTTGTGTGTATTTCACGAAACTACTCTTCCATATCCACATACGTAAGTAATTCTAACATTAGTTCTCTACACGTTACACCGATTCAACATACATCGTGGGTAGCTAGTGTAGTTAAAACGCACTGTTATAAATATCAAGAATAATCGATAGTGTCCCCTTTTTAACATTAAAACTATTCTAAAAAGGCACAGCCCGTGTGAAGATTTTGTGACTCTCCTAATACCCAAAGGTAAACAGTTTACAACAAACTAAATTACAAGAGTAATTTGGCTGCCATCTTGAAAATGGCTCCACTGTGGTCATTGCTAACCAATTGAATGCAAATAAAACTTGTTTCACTTTAATTGATTGGTATGAAAAAAAGCCCCCCGTTTTTGATGCATATTTCTGGTCATGCAAATAAGGTAAAATAGGCTGTTAATGGCGGCCATTTTGAAAATGGCCGTCATTACGGCCATGGAATAAACCTCCTGCATGGCCATTATGATCGCAAGTCTTTTTAAAAACATCACTGTGGGCAAATAACATGACCGTCTCAATGCCGAAAAACACTGATTTAACAACTCAATCGGGGGTTCAATGGATATAGAGGATTAAATACAAAGTAATGGCAAGCCATTTTAAAAAAATTTCTGCCATTTTTATCATAGTACAACTCGTGCGAGTCCCCCTATATCTAAAAGTCTTTCTTATGACTCCCTAGATTATGTGCCAAATTTCAATGCTTTTTTATCACCAGTGCACAAGTCCTCCCCGTCGGCCTTCCCCCCACCCGCACTTCCCCTCCTCCCGGCCCCCCCTCCTTTCACCTATCTTACCTGTTTAACTGATGTTCTTCAAATTCAAGGAAAATGATTTTGCAAGCCTTCCAATCACCTTTTTTGACATCCGTGAGCCAACTCATAAGCGCTTTTCCACTGAGTAACGACTGAATAATGAAGAGAAACCTTGAACAATCGAAAGGCCACGGTTTCAAGAGCCTTAGTTTTCTTAATCTTTTTGGGTGTCCATTAAACGCGGCGATCCGTGTTGGTTAGAGCTCGAACATTTGAATGGCAACTAATTTAATATTAAAGCGGTTTCGATGTGTATATGAGAGTCTCCCTTTAAATATTTTTAATAAACGCTGCAAAAATTGATATTGATATATATTGAACTGGCAAATTTTTGCTAATTTAAAACAAGAGGAGCCTTGTAAATGATAAATCCTTCGAATTGTTTTACTGCCAAACTCCCCCTTCAACCCTTCAAAATAAAATAAATATATAATTAAGAAGAGCCGCCGTAAAACTCTGAAATGAAGACAGAAATACTACTCTCGTTTCTTCTCGTTTCTTTCTCGTATCCACGTGAGCAACAGTTAACAGTAGTTATAGTTTTGGTTCATGGTGTATAACAATTCTGTAGGATTTTATCATTTACAAGGCTCCTCTTGTTTTTAATAGCAATTTGCTCCATTCAATACAATCTTAATTAAATAATCATATCATTTGGCATCGTTTTGGCAATCGCCACATTTTCAGTGACAAATATACGAGTGACAAGACGAACTTCGTTGTTTGTATAATTGGGACTGCGTTTGTTTTATAATTAAGTGGCAACTGGTTTAATGAACAGACACCTCATCAATAATGAGAAACGAAATTGAAGCGAATCCAAACTCTGTATTGTAATTTTATATTGCCCTTGTATATTCAATTATGTGAACGTGTACATCTTGTTGCCATTGGTTAAGTAAATGACCTAATTATTAGTAACATGCCATTTATATGATACATTAACAAGTAAGGACCTTACTTTTACAGTTTATTATGTTTTTAACTACAACAGTTATGTTTTTCATGACGCTTTGGCCGTTATAGCCCTCATTTTTCAATACTGTGTGCGGTAAATATTTTTGCCATTAGTTTATATAAAATACAAAGTGGCTGTTTTGACAACAATTACTTCAATACTGTGTTCGTGTATCGTGGTAAATGTGATTGGCCTTAGTATTGCAATAACCATGGCTTTTTGAGCAACACGCAACAATTATGATAAACGAAAGTGAGAGATTCTTCTTCACAAGTTTTTAAATGTATGTTACAAGGTTCCTAATATTTATTTATAAGGTTTGGTATATAGCCCCATATATTTTTCATATGTGCACTGTAATTTATTTGTGGGGTGTATACATTGTACAACACTGTGTTATATTTAATTGATGATCATGGATATTTTAAGCCCCAAATCCAGAAGTTTAACTTTTTGCAAATTGTGCACGTAGAAGGTGATGTTACCCAGTGTATTCGCAACATGCAAAGGTTTATGAAAAATAAAAACGTGAGAGGTTTCCCTCACAAAGATTAATGTTTATGAGATAACAAGATACAAATTTTGTAGGGTTTTTATCTTTGTCTATGGTATACCCTTATATATTTTCATCATACCGTGCGCATGATATTTGATTACCCTTGATTAAAATAACTGGTGTGCACCCCATTTGATTTAATATCAATGGGAATCAAATAAATGTTGTGCACACCAATTACGCCCCATAGCATCTCTAGTGCTTGGACACGTGCCACCTATTCCGCATACGCAATCGCTAATTGGCCGGCTATCTTAGACATTCGTTTACGTCATGGGACTCCCTGCAGCCAAACGCTGTTTAAAGGCTTGCGATTCGCTTTAACACGGAATGAAAAAACGGTTTTCGCGGTACAATTTTGGATAATCGCGAAGTCGACGAATCAGGTGGTCAATCCTGATTGTTAGAAACGGTTCCCTTTCCTTTCCCCCTGCCAAACAAGAACCCTTATAGTATCATCACTAGTTTTTTGTTGATAAGCCAGCCTGTACGTGTGGCAATGACTTGACAGCAAGCATCAGAATTTGAAGCTAGCTAATCCTAGCTGAAAGTAAGAAAATGTTTGTACATGGATCTGTATTTTTTCAATCATCACGGTTTTTTTTTTCGGCTTTGTCCAAAAAATAACCATAATTATAACAGTCCGCTACTAGACAATTTAGTTAGGAATATTTTGGTGCGGTAAATCGTATGGAATATGCCAGTATTTTGCGCAATATCCATTGTACCGCAATGTACATAAAAAACCGAATCAACGCGATCTATCTGACACTGTGTGTACGTGGAGTTTCCCACGCTTAGCTGATTTGATTGTGGTTATAACTCCCTATGCTCAGTGAAGATTTTGCCAAGGTTTTTTTGCCAAGATTCAACAAATGCCGGCGCTGTGTGCCAAGACGATACATAAATGGTGTGTGTGTGGATTTTAAACGACATAAGCTAAAGTGGGCTTGTTAGCGTCCGATACAAGATTCGTTAGTATTTAGCGGTATATCTCTGATTTCAAAACAGGCCCAACCCAAAGTGAGGGGTTCTTACAACACCAAATTTAAAATCTATGATGGAAGACTATTCTTAGTATTTCATGGTATCAGTTTGGTATAGCACCATATAGTCCAATAAATATGCAATTGTAGTATCAAATTTTAATGGAATAGTAATATACATGTATGAACAGGTAAATTGTAAATTGTCATAGAAGGTTTATATTGTAACAAGGGTAGGTCTATATACTGCTTTTAGCGATATTTAAACTCAAACTCAGAAATACTAGAGTAGTTTTAATGGCAGTACACCAGAGTAATGATAACTAAAGTACGAGGTTCCTCACAAAGTTTAATATGCAAGTTTAAATGTCATGGTGCTACATATTTAGTCCACATCGAAAGTATGTCTTTTTTGTAAATTGTACCCTGAGAGTATAAATGGTAAAAGTCCGACCCTTTGAGGTCCGGACTTTAACCAAGTGATTTGTCATAATAATAATTGATCTCCAACGTATATTTTGCTTATTGTTTCCTGGACATGAGTTGGGACAGGGCGTTCTTGTTGATGGCAAATGATAGTGGGGGGGTGGGGGGGGGGGGGGTTGCCTATAGTTGCCATGCATGATGTGAGTATTTATGTGAAGTGGACTTTCTTCGTTCGATCGATGCACAATTCTACTTCCACGTACGTGTACACGCTTTTGGCATGGCAGTTAATTTCCTATAACTTGCGGTGCGGACCAGGTTGCTCTTACCCCGCTGTTCATGTGACTTTAGGCTCAGATAATAAAGTTTTAACTTTCTAACTATAAAGGTTAGCCTATAGCTCCATACTTGTCATCCATCAGCATTGTCCACGAATTGTATTAAAGGTTATGCCCTAATCTGCCAGTCTTTGTTTTAGTGTGCTTTTTTCATGTGTTATTGCCCTTCTTTCAGGTAAAATTTTCATAACCAAAACAACTTATGAAGATCGTAGTCCGTATTTTTATTAATGTAGCGTGATATTCACGTGGTTTAGGCAAGTTTACGGTCTTTAAAGCATAGTAGCACAGTTTTGTTGTAGATTGTTACACCATTTCCCATTGTAACTGGCCTAGTAAATTATAGCCCTGAATGGTTAAGCTCGGAAAATGTCTAGGTGTTTGCAACGAAGGATTTTTTGTAAATTAGGAATAATTAATATCGGCGATCTCCGGATAATCATTCAACGTCTGCTGGAAACTGCCTTCCACTATTACTGCCAGGAGAATAACACTGCACCCATTGTTGTTTTTATTGGTTCAGACAAGTCAAGTAATAGGTCATTTTTCTTGAGGTTGGCACTATTTCATCATGAACGGACCTTACACGTAGCATTTTCGCCTCTGCCATTAGTACAATTATGGTTTTCATTCTCTGATGTGCGAGCGCCTCTTTTTTTTCACTGGGCCGACAGCGCCTTGAATCATTCACGTTTACGTGGATATGTCCGCGTTAAAATCAAAATATTTTATAACAATCTGGGATCCAATTCTAATTACGTATCGGCTTAACTTTTATGAAAATCGCATTTTTTGAGGCATTCTCGTTGGCAGGTATCGTCTCTTAACATAATTGTGCAAAAATAATCAAATTTAAAAACCTTCAAAAAACAATTGCTGTTCATTGTTTTTAATTACAGATTTCAATTCGGTGCGCCGCCAACGGTTTGCCTTGAAGATGAGATGTTTCCACGATGCATCACGGGAGAACGTAAGACCTCTGAAAAGGCAACCGTTACTCTGATTTTACACGACCTCTTAGACGGCCTGCCATTAGAGCAAACGTTCCTGAAAAGTTTTGACGGCCTATTTGTTACAAACATCCAACCATGTGATTTGTATCCTCAGGGGACTACAATACGTACATGCCGGTTGTTGGCATTCTAAATTTTTAATTTTAGGGTAAAAATGGCAAAAAGGTCAAAATTGTCCAAAAATAGGTAAATATCAGTCGGAAATGCTTCCTTCTTCAAATAAATCTATCTAAAATGTCCATTTACCTTAAAGGAGTCATATTTAAGTGAATATAATGGAAGGCATTCCAATTTATAATTTTTTGGGTCAAAATGGCCAACAATGTCAAAATTGTTCCAAAAATAGGTAAATATCAGCCGTCGAATTGCATTCCTTTCTTAAAATAATCTATCCAGAACATGTCCAATTTACCTTCAAAGGAGTCATATTTAAGTGAATATAATGGAAGTCATTCCATTTCTAATTTTTTTGGGTCAAAATGGCCAAAAAAGGTCAAAATTGTCCAAAAATAGGTAAATCAGTCGAAATGCTTCCTTTCCTTGGTAAATATATATCAGAACATGGTCCCATTTACCTTCAAGGATCATATTAAGTGTAATTTTATTGTAAGCCTTTCCAATTTATAAAATTTTGGGGTCAAATGGCCAAAAAAAGATCAAATAGTCCAAAAATATGTAAATCAATCAGATTGCCTTCTTTTCTCAAGCTGTTCATCAGATCATGTGCGTGTACATCCCAGGGAACACAATGAGCGGATTGAGTGCTGGCCATTTCAATTTGCATATTCTGGGGTCAAGTTGGCCAAAAACATCAAAATTGTCCCAAAATCCATAAATGATTCAAAATGCCTTCCTTCACAACATCATAATGGACTATGTAAATTTTTCTTTCTTCCAAGAACTATATACTTACTGAAATAGAGTATAGTCATTTCAATAATGACCGTTTGTAGGGTCAAAATGGTCCACAAGTTTCAAATTTGTCAAAATAATAAATTTAATCATAAAACACTCTCTTTTCTCAAACTAGCTTAATGAACATAATTCATTTACTTTTCCCAGGGACTTGATTAAGTAAATCAAGCCTTTCAATGACACATTTTGGGGTTAAATGTCCAAAAGGTAAAACAATGTCAAAATAGGTAAACATTCATAATTCCTCTTTTCTACATACTCTCAATGGATATAATTAGGTGATCCCGCGCTAGGTATTCCAATTTAACAATTTTGGAGTCACATTGGGCGGAGGATCAATGACGCAAGCTTGGAGGGGGAACTCAATATTTTAATGGTCAATATGGTCAAAAATATAACTTAAACTATGTTGAAAATGCAATGAATTCAGATAATTTTCCTTAAGGTTATTGTTATCCATGACATTAACTACCCTCAGTAAATAGGGTATAGGCTATTCCAATTCTCAGATTTGATGGAATTTAACACAAATGTACAAATTGTTAATCGGCCATAGTTCACATCACCAGAGTAAATTAAAGTTGAAAAGAGTTGGCCATTATGCACTTTTCTTGGAGGGAGCAAGGAAATCAAACGTTGTTTAATTTGTTACTTATGCCCTCCTTTATTACTAAGAACGCTTTCTATAAAGCAAAAACCCGCTGTTTTATTATTTTGTTTCAGGGATAGCCTTATGGTCCTCCTCTTCCATTGATATCAAAATCAGTACCACATACCAAGTATGCTTCAGAAATGACACTTCAAGTCATCGAGTCTGCAAATTGGTCCCCGAAATTGGTATGTTCCACAGAAAATCTATAGCGAAAATCCACTTTTGCGCTAAAAATTTTAGGAATATCGGCTTTTCACGGGGTTTTTCAGCTCTAAATTGATGGCAAATGTCTAACCTTCTATAACACTAGTTTTTAGAGTGTGCATAACGTGCATAATTATTTTTCAAAAAAGCAACCATAAATTTCCTCGTGGCACCATCCCCTTACCCTTCGACTCTGACGCATACCCTAAACCACTGTGAAGGTTACTATCTTCATCTTTTTCGCTAAATGACCAAATGATGATAGAATGATTACCTCAAAGCTTTTTAATGAAAGCTTTTTGGTATTGTAGCGCGTTGAATAGTATTTTAATTTGTAGGTTTAATCAAAACCAGGTGTCGAATGATCATTTGGTAAAGAATAACACGAAATGGTAAGAAACCTCACTCTTCCCAATTTGGCGGAATATTCAGTTATGGTTTAAATGGTCCAAAATGTCACCTCTTCTCCTACAAGTTTAGCAAAATAATTAAGGGTTCGCGTGTGTTAGGCCTATTCATTAGTTAATATGCTTAAATCCACCCAGAACAGGACAAGCTTGATGGATATTTTTAGCTTTTAATATTGATCAAACTCAGATCCAATTTAAAACAAGAGCAGCCTACCCTCAGACCATTTTAGATCACTGTGTATAACACCTAGTACTAAAACCTTGTGAGTAGCCTAGAATAAATTCTCGCGGATAAAAATATTTTTACATTTCCATTGAGAACCAGATATAGAGAAAATTCAATTTGCAATATCAAAAATTCAAGGTATTAAACTAATTTTAGCATGTAATTTGGTCTTTGTGTTCATCAGAATGCGAATAAGTTCAAGAAACATTATATTGTGATTATTGATTTTATTTTTTATTCTAAGTTCGCGCGGCGATCCTAATGTACAGCCCAAGAAATATATGTTACAATATTAAGATGTAGTTTAAAACTCATTAAAAGAGTAATTTAGCTGATTATAAATGTCCATTTAAAACTTAACATCCGAGATCTAGAAAATCACCACCCTGGCCCTAACACTCTTTTTAAATATTCATAAAATCTATTTTAAATTCCACGGGGTAATGATTAAAAACTATGGACAAAGTCCATGTTTAATAGTTTTTCCCATTTTTAATTATTGATTTTGGATAAATTTTGGGTAAATTAAAATTTCTTGTCACATTTTCGATTCCAAATCTATTACTGGCTAGCAGTCTATATCCCATGCATTTTACTTAATTTTATCCCGTGGGATGGTAAACGCATATTATTCTTTGACCTACTGGTGCAAAAAAAACATAATGTAAGGTAAACAAAGTGATACGTTTCGGTTATCTCAACCCCATTTTAATTGATTTTGATCAGTTTTTGGATGACTTTTGTCACACATATTCCATTTAGCACGCTTTTCACCAATGACAAGGCAAAACACTTATAATATACCTACTTTGAAAAGAGGATATATAATAGATTTGGCATTTCAACCCAAAATCGTCAATTAAGTCCAATTAGCTTCTATTCACCTATTATGACACCTTTGGATGTAGTGATTGACCATTTTGGAAGCAATTTTTGACCTTAATTTTGGTCATTTTGATCTAAAATATGAAAACTAAGCATGACAAGCACTAAAGAACCTTTCTTGACGGGTTTTTCCTTGAGATGTAACGTCAAATGTTTCCTTGAAAATTTTTGTGAACGAAGGTATTGGGAACTGAGTTATCCATTTTTGGCCAATTTTACCCCAAAATCTAATAAATCGGAATGGCTTCCATTTTATCGAATTAAATATTGACTCCTTTGAAGGTGATGCACATGTCTAACATTATTGTAATAAATGAATGTTTTCGACTGATTACCATTTTGACAATTTTGACCCTTTTTTTGGCCATTTTGACCCCAAAATTTATAAATTGGATGGCTTCCATTATATTACTTTAAATAGGACTCGTTTGAGGTAAATGGCCTGTTTTGGTGATAGAATTATTTTAAGAAAGGAAATGCATTTCGACTGATGTACCCTATTTTTTGGACAATTTTTATCTTTTTTGGCCATTTTGACCCCAATTTAAAAATTGAAATGGATTTCCCATTTCATCCACTTAAATATAACTCATTTTGGAAGTAAATGAACAGTCTGATCGATTATTTTAGAAAGGGATTGTATTTGACTGATTTACCTATTTTTGGACATTTTGACCTTTTTGGCCATTTTGACCCCAAAATTTATAAATTGGGAAATGACTTCCATTCTATTCACTTAAATATGAACTCCTTTGAAGGTAAAATGGACCTGTTCCTGATAGAGATTATTTGAAGAAAGGCATGCATTTCGACTGATTTACCAGCCTAGTTTGTGGACAATTTTGACCTTTTTGGCCATTTTTTTTCCCTAAAATAAAAATGAGAAAGGCCAAACACCCCATACGTTGATGTCCATCCCATGGTGGTATGAAACCACTAGGATTTGGACCTTTGTAACAAACAACGCCGTCAAAAGTCATAGTTTGGTCCTTTGGCCGGCCTTCTATCTCTACAAATGTATAGCGGGCTGCCGCACACTTGAAGGTTAGCCGAGTGAACCAACAGGAAGTTGCTTGTTTATCTATACATATGGCGGATGAGACACTGCATACATCCTGCTGGTGCCATATTCCACACAGATGTTTCGATGTGTTTGACAAGGTGTATGTATTGTTTCCCACCATATTGTATAGGTCAAAAAAACAAAATTCCTGTTGTAACACTCGGCGACTAGACCGCTATCCATGTGTAAGAGGTCAGTGATGATTTTCACGTACCCTCATTTCGATCAATGGGGACCCGATCTTCAGATGGATTGATATGTCATGGTCGTGTGATGGGGTTGAGCACTCTTAATTCAAAAAGATATCACCTTTACAATTTTTTTTAAAAACAAAAAAAATTATGTTATTTTATATTACGCCCCAACTACTGTGTGGTTGTGAATTTCTCCGATTTTATTTGTGGAGTATAGACCAGTTCTGGGAATGTCTAGGTCGTGACACCATGACACGAATAAGAAACAACTATGCCAAAGGTTTTGAGGTTAACAGGTGATATACACGTCTCTGATTGAATAACCTGGCTGTTGAAGTGAACCGCCAAGGGTTTGGATTTAACGTTATTGATAGATCGAATATGTCAGAGAAGCTAACTGATATTTGAGTCTTAGTTTCGTCGATGTAAATGGGGCCACACTCTATGACGTTTTTAGATTGCCAAGTGAAATATGAGGTAATGTGGTGAAGTTTTCCACTGGGCCACAATTTTAGTCGTATACAAGACATTCTTGACTTCAGTCATTATTCACATCACCATGATCACTCTTACCAACCGTTTGCAACTTTGTCCTGAACACATTTACGACCTTTAGAAACCGGGCTTATGCAGATGCGATGGGTGATGCAGTAAGCCGCGCCCATGCCCAGTGCTGTTCATGAATGTGACCGATACCAGGGGACCGATATCGATCGATATCGAGTGTACTTTGAATTCATGCGGTCACATTTCAGAACACAGCTGGGCAGCATGGGCGCGCTCAGCCAATCACCGCATCTGCATCTGTATAAGCCCGGTTTCTAAAGGTCGTAAGTATAACTACCAGGTTGGGCAGCAACCAAGGGCCACTAAATCACTTGTTTAACAATTTGTTGGGTTATCCTCCTTGTAATATGCACAAAACTAGTTTGAATTATTCTAGTTTAGTCTATATCGATTGTCAATACTCAATGAGGCCGGGACACACCGCATTGAACGTTATTTAGTCAGGCATATAATCTCTAATTTCTAAATGAAGTTGACGTGACCATCGGACTAGAATTTCAGTGACGTCGTAGTGAGTTTCTCCCATCCCAGGAGTCTGAAAATTCCCAAAATATAAGTCTCAGTGGCAAGCACAACCTTGCTAAGCAAGCCTGAAACGACAAGAAAGTCTTTAAGCAATTGCCCTGAACTCATTTATCTTCCTGTTTGAAGCCACAATACAGCTGACAATCAGCCATTTCTTTCCAAAATCACAAATGCCCAATTTGTATCCCATGCTAGTGTTAGGTGTCATGACACAATACTTATAGCATCTTTCATTCGAGTGGAAAAACCAGATCCACTACAAGTATTTTAAAGCGGGTCTTGAAGATGCCATTTACGACTGGTTTCGGACCTGAAAAGTCGCAATCAGGGACTTTGATTAGCAAACAAAGCATCTATATATTAATACCAGTGGTCTGTCTGTCACCGTGTCTGTCCGTCTGTCTGACCCGCGTCTTTTTCTCGGAGACCGAGGGTAGCATGGTCCTGAAACTTGGCGGGTGAGTGCCTCTTGACCGAACGAAGACGGTTTGTATAGGTTAGTAGATCAAAGGTCGTCGGGGGTCATCAAGGTCAAGGGAGTTCCAAATGGACCGGTTCTTTTTTCTAGTACACCGAGGGGCGCACGTCCTGAAACTTGGTGGTGGGGTTTGCCCCTCCTTCACCTTCTGAAGACCGAGTGTGTATTGATTAGTGGAGCAAGGTCATCAGGGGTCATTAAATGTCAAAGTAGGTCAAATGGGGTAACTTTGGGGTATTCCAGACGAACGAACTTGGTGGTCCAGGTCGATTGTGTGATGCCGAAAAGTAAAGGTTTCACGACAAGGTCATCAGGGGTCATTCAAGGTCAAGAACACAAAACCCAAGGGTCATTCAAGCCGGAGACCGAGGGTCGCCGTTCCTGAAACTTGGTGGATGGGTGCCCTTAACCTTCCGAAGACCGAGGTTTTATTGGTGGGCTGATCAAAAGGTCATCAGAGATCATCAAGGTCAACTAGGTAAATGGGCTCATTTTTTTTGTGGGTATGGACACGCAAACTGGAGGGGGGGTTGATGTTTGATGTCAAAAAATTTTAAAGGTCACGAAAAGGTCATCAGGGGTCATTAAGGTCAAAAAAAGAACCCGGCAAAACCCAAGGTTTCATTGCAAGCTAGGTAAGATTTCGCGAAAACCCAGGTGATCGCAAAACCGGGCGGGCCGCCAGTCTATATATAATACCGGTGGTCTGGTCTGTCCTGTGTCTGTCTGAGCGCGTCTATTTTCTTGGAAACCGAGGGTCGCACATTCCCGAAACTTGGTAGGATGGGTGCCTTCTTGACCATTTTTTTCCGAAAGACCGAGTTTGTATTGGTTAGTGGATCAAAGGTCATCATGGGGTCATTCAAGGTAAGGGAGAGATAAAATGGAGTAAATGTTGGTGTATGGACATGAAACTTGGGGGTGGGTTCGATTTAATGCCAACAATTTTAAAGGTCACGACAAGGTTATAGGGGTTACATTCAAGGTCAAAGGATTGTAAACCCAGATGAACGCGAAAGTGGGGACCGCCTAGTAAAATAATTTCTTGCAAAAAGGCGTGTTATGTTTAAGCCACTTACGGGATCTTTACTACAATTTCAAATACAAGCAAAAAAATAGACTTCATGAAAGGGGGGGGGGGTGCGCGATTTGTTTACATGTGAATGAATTGCTGATAGTCCAGATAGCACGCATATATTGGCCCAACAATGGTTACCCATCGGTAATCTTGCGCATCGGCTCACGTGCTAGCGTATATTGGGCAATATTGGTTTCCATTGGCAAGTGATGTGATATCGGCTCCATATCGGCATCTTAATGGTCTAAAATTGCCGCATCATATTGGCAATCGACCAACAGCCAATATAGAGCCAATTATTGGGATTAACGTTGGCCCAATATTGGATTAAGGCTAATTGTTTGCTTAAAATAGCAGTGTGAGAAAACAATAAAGAACGGTCAGAATACGCTAAAATCTCTCAAGACATTGTTTTGATCAGAACACAATATTCAAAAATCTATACTCTTATACCAATTTCAATAAAAAATAAACGATTGACTAGCTCAAATTATTTAGTTAATTATTTAATAAGCAGGTTTAAATATATTTTTGCCAATAAAAAATATTGATATATTCCCCAATTTGGTTCAATATCTAGTAGCCCAGATTGGCCCAATATGTGGCAACATTGGCCCGGGCCCAATATTGGTCGCCTTTTGGCCGATGAGCAAATAATATTGGACCGATAACTGTAGGCAATACTGATCCGATATTGAGTATATATTGGGCTTATATTGGCGCAATATCTCCATGTTATCTGGGGTGGGCCTTAATTTCACACTCAATCGTCGCTGTCACGCCTCTCTTTCAAATTGGTCAAGTGACCATTATTTCCAATAAACTTTTTTGGCGGGAAGCGTATTTAAAATCTGTTTGTTGGTTAGAAAAAGTGCTTGGCGTCTCATAAATTAAGTGGGTGCTTGTTTCGCGAGTTTTAGTCCATTTGTGTTTTGATTGAGAACCTGGGCACTGAGCATATACTCCCCATCAAGTGCCCTGGAAAACAAACTTGCCGGTTTTGATGGTAGAAGCAATAATACTTATTTGCAAACCCTATTCACTACTGTGTTAATCTTAATTGTTACCATTAAACGGCGGTTTTGGTTATAAATTGGGAATGAAATGGATTTTAGGCTCATATTTCAGGGCGACAATGGGAAAAATATGGCTGATATCCAAATTCGTATTACTTCCTCGGGTAAATCAGGGGATCACAAAACGATCGGAACACGCACCTTTAAACCACGTTGATATATTTAATCACCAGACGTTTCAATCTTTAACCAAAACACAAATCAAATGCTTTAATCAACTCTTAATTTTTATGCACTGTTATGCGATTTTTTAAGTCAATCAAACTTTAAATCTCCTACTGGACATCACTAAATTATTTACCAATTCAATCATACACTATCTATAGCATTTTTTTGAAACATTGCTATACTAAGTCTCTACGTCGAATGACCATTAACGCGGTAGAGACAGTGGAGTATGCATGTACATCAAAACCAATACCCCACACAAGTCTTATAGATACACATTTTGACGGCGAAGCAGACACCTTAAGCTACCTTATTTATTGAAGAAAATACCAACATCAAATGTCACTGTTGGGTCGTTACTGAACGTCATTGACTCTCTACCATAATTCAATACTAACTGCGAAACTTGTCACCAATCTTAGCAAAACTAACAAGGAATTTATAAGCCCCACTTCTTATAAGCCCCGCGTCAGGTAACACAGATTTTGAAAATGTAATAACAAAAATCAAACGCGTAATATAATAAAAATGAAAAAGCGTATGTAATAATATGTAAAATATGATATCTACTTTAATTACAATGGATGTAATATTGACTATTTAATGCAATAGGCATGAAGACTGATGAAAATCTATTTCGGACTTTCACTGCTTATCAAGCCAAATTGAATTCACCCACCGGCAAGCCGCGGCCGTATCGGAAAAATTTATTCACGGGAGTTTAATCGGTGGTTGACCCATGATATACTTGGCCGTCGCAGCGGGCGATTGTAAAATCGCTAATGAAAAAAAAAAAAAACGCTCGAAGCGTTTTGTCAATCGACTTCCAGCGTCAAAGTCGCTTGGAGCGATTGAGTTGAAATCAAGTCAACTGGCTTGCGTCAAGTCGCTTGGGTGATGCTAGCGAACTTACGATTAGATATCGGCCGTCGCTTTTTTTCCAATAAGCGGACGGAAGTGATTCATAAAAAAAAAATCGCTACGCTCCTTGCGACTGGTAGGCATAATTATCATGGGCATAGTTCGGCTACTGTATTCCACCGGTAACGGTAGTATGGCATTCAATGTGAAATTGCCTGAATTTGCGAATGAATGCTGAGTAAAATGTAGCACAATAATTGCCTAAAAAGTAGGGGATGCTTTGGTTGGGTGAATCTTTGTTAATAATATTACCTCAAATAGGGGTGGTTTAGGGTGACAGTGGTAAAATTTTTGAAAATAATTGGGGTTTGTGGGGGTGGAACAGCGATGCTGAAAAACGGGGGTGATGGGAGTGGTATATTTTCTCAGTCCATTTTTGTAGTCCAAACTACAAGTATCATTTTTTACTTTTCTAGTAAGCGTTTCTATTCACAATTTACAGTAAATTTTCAAGAACATCAGGTAAGCAATTGCAGAATTCACAGTCATGTATTCTTTTGGAAAAAAAATAAATTAGTGAATTTGCCAAATGCTTTGTGCTTGAAAGGAAAAGACCCATAACAATTTAGAATTACTAATTCTGAAAAAATACCATTTTTTCATTGGAAAGAAACAAAAAATCAAGATATATAGCCCTTGATTTATATTGTTAGGTAGTATTCGGGCGACCTCTTAACATCAGACACTTTTTTTGAATGTGCTTTTGACACCAAGACCACCCTGAAATGTGCTGATATTTGCAACATTTTAGCTGAACAATTCTCTTGAAGGGTAAGTTTATTGTGTTAATGTAGCCTATATAAATATTACACTTAATATTGTGTGTGTAAAATAGCATACCAATCAATTCCAAAGTCTTGATTTATTGGATATGAAGTCTTGAGGCAATGGTTATTTGTACCATCATCCCATAATGTTGACACACCCCAGTGCATCGTGTTTTGCACCAGATAACCTAAACTTTGCCAGATGAGTTTAAAATGGAAATTTAAGAGAGTTTTGAAGCGTATTTCGTTCTAATTTAAAGCGGCACTGGCACATTTTCGAAAATATCAAATTTTTAAAATTGACTGACCAATGATGTTGGCCATTGGAAGAATAAACATAGATGATACACATAAAAATAACATAGCCAAAACAGAGAGGGACATTTTGGGATATAATACGAGGCTAAAGGACATCCAAGTAAATTTCACGATTTTAGGTTCTAAAGGTGCACCATTGTAGCAGCAATAGGCCATGAGGCCAGCGCAAAAAAAAGAGGCTTCGGATAAGGACAAAGGTGGGCGCCCCCCTGGGGAAGACATAATTCTTCCGAATAATTTTTCTAAAAATTATAGAAATCAGTTTAACGTGTGTTCTACGTCTAGTATATGTGCACATTCTCGAGAAACTGAAATTAAAAGTCATCGCAATTAATGCCCTGAATATCAGTGACGACGGGAATGTCCACTAGTCACCATGCACCCTAAATATCGAGACAAATCAAACGCCCATTCTTTCAATCGAATGACGTTCGTACGACCGCTCTTTATTTTAGGTTACAGAACACAATACAGAAATTCACAATACAACTGCAGATAAATTACTTGCCCAGTTGTTGCTAAAAGTCCCTATAAGTTCCATTCTCGAGGAAGTTGTTCCAAAAAGTCGTTTAGTTTCCTCACAGTCATGCACAGTTGGTTTTTTTAAAGCTTGTTTTTGGCCGTTTAAAGAAAAATGTTATTAATATAAATTATATTAGGAGTTATGTTCAAAATAATGATCCGGACTAGATGTTTTAACCGGATGAGAAAGTACAAGCAACAAGGGCTGAAAGATGAATTAATTCTTGCTTACCGCCATGTCGCCAACCCAAATTCGTTGTTTAAAAAGGTCCCTGTCGTTACACAAGAGCGACATATCAACGACAGATAACATTGCATTTTATCAGCCTCTTTTATGCCCTAATTATTAATTTCAAAACATTGATTAATATGGGATTATTAAAGTTTTCGCAAGAATTCTCTGAGAGCATGTCGCCAATATTGCAGCCGGATACGTTACCATAATTCGAAATTGATACAAAAATTGCTAAAAACTAACGGAATACCAATTTTTCAATATGTGACTAAATCGCAGAAAGAAACCTAACCCTGACACCAAGATGGGTTAGGTCATAGTGTGCCAATCAAAATTTCATAATTTTTGCTATCTTCGTTTACTTTGGAATAATGATGAAATCTAAGATCAAAGTTATTGAACTCAGAGCAGAAGTTTGGTATTTATTTTTGCGTGAATGAGGCTTGTAGCTCAATCTACAAACAATCTGAAAACAATCAAAAAGCGTTTAACGTCATAGGGACAACTAACAATGGTTTGCCAGTCCCAGAGATCTGAAGTTCGTTGTCTAGTCATGGCGGACAGATTTACACCATTATTTATCAATAGCACCAATTATTATCAATTATAGATGAGATTAATTCAGTTCAAGAAAACTGTGCCCATACTAGAAGTGAGAACACGCTGTAGAACCGATTTTGACGATTTAGGACAATTTATTTTAGCAAAATTATGTATTGTTAGGGGTGCGTCACCTTTGTAACGCTATGAGATCTGCCCGCGTTAGCCTACAACATCCGTTACATTCATAAATTGCCCTCAACATCACCCTCACATGTCAAAGACAAATTAGCCACTGTTTCGTGCTCCTCTAATGGAGATGTACAGAGTGATCAATAAAAACGGTTTACCTTTTATATTCTGCAAATTTCTCAAAAGTGGGTGGACATATCGCAATTTTTTGAAGATATTTATTAATCGCACTATCTTGTTAGAACCTGGTGAAAACGGCGTTAAAAACAAAGCTCAAATAACAAATGGCGGCCATGCAGCGAAAAATGGCCAAAAACCACTTTGCACACACGTAAGTCTATGGGGCAACCATTATGGTTAACAGAAATCACTACCAATGCGGGAACTGTGGCATACTCACTTGACAAACTACTGACCACCCTTCGAGTTTGTGTGATGTGTTTACCGTTTGAAAATGAATGAGAGAAATCTCAACCATGAAACTAAACTTGGAATGCACAATTAGCATAAAAAATTAAGTTGCTTTCGATTAGGGGAGGATTTAAAATTGAAAGAGACTTGCATGTTTTTCTTGTCACGACTGATCAAGATTCTGCTTGTACATTTCAAAATTTGCATGGTTTGGGAAAAGATCATAAAGAAGAAATATTGCAACCGCTTTATTTTTAAATTTAATAAGAGAAACTTGAAATAATTTGAGGTGCCTTAATTCTTACCTTTGTGGTTATTATTAAATACCAAGTCCCATGACAGGGTGTATTGTTCAGTGTTTATAGCAATCTTGGATGTAATTCGTAACCGCAAACAGAGTGCCATAGACTTACGTGTGTGCAAAGTGGTTTTTGCCCTTTTTTCTCTAGATGGCGGCCATTTTGTCATTTCAGCTTTGTTTTCAATGCCATTTTCACCAGGTTCCAACAAGATATTGTAGTCAATAAATACCCTCAAACTATTTTAATATGTCCACCCATTTTTGAGAAATTTGCAGACAAAAAAGTGTATTACTGTTAAAGTCGGACTCTTCAATAGGTCTGTTTATTTAAACCTTGCAGTACTATTTTTTTCTCTCATTCATCCTCAATTGACAGTATACTTTAGGACTTCCTCACTCAATACTGTTTATTATTAAACAACTTGCAATTTAAATCGTGTCTATCAACGTTACATCAGAAAATGTCTAGAAAACCGAATACTAGCAGTACAAGGGTACCGCGCTATATTCACAGATCAAATTTCGCAAGCTCCTACAAAAATGTTACTTTTTTGCTAATTTAAACTTTTGATTTGTGTGCTAGGCT
Organism: Ophioderma brevispina; assembly: GCA_023653785.1. NCBI lineage: Eukaryota > Metazoa > Echinodermata > Ophiuroidea > Amphilepidida > Ophiodermatidae > Ophioderma > Ophioderma brevispina. The sequence continues at coordinate 20,004 of JAMKCH010025243.1, forward strand.
ATTTGTAATATGTCTTCACCTTTTTAACGCGTACAACGGGTAATTTTGAGAGGTTTTACCAAACTTGAGATATGAACTGTCTACGAACACCACCAATATGCTTCGTTCATTAAAATATTAACTTTTACCTGTGCATGATTAAATGTTGTGAATCACATTGGAATTTCATTGTTTCTATCCACTTTTTATGAGAAAATATTTATTCGAAAGCATTAACTTTGCATATTCAAGAAACAATTTGTTACTATTTTGTGTAGGCTATTAACAATAGGTTAAAATATATTTTAACAGATTATTACTGTTTTAGTTGTCTTTAGACATTACACATTCTCCAAGCACATTATTTTGTTCATGGTTTCTTTCGTTCTTGCGACAAAGATCAGTTCTGATATTGAAAATGTTAGTTTCAATTATTGGAAATTCCATTCTAATATACTGCGATGCTTTGCCCTCCCCTTGGCTGCCTCTAAGACGGATGCAGGCTTGTGCTTTCTTTTCCATTTCAATATAATCGACTTGCGAACCATTCTTGTCCGTCGGATATGCTTACAAAGGCAGTGGTTATTCAAGTGGAGGCAGAGAAGCGCAGTAAAGAACCATGAGGTAATCTTGGTATTTCTAATAATTTTGAACTAAATTTTCAATATTAGAACTAACCTTTGTCGCAAGAACAAAAGAAACCATAAACAAAAGAATGTGCTTGGAGAATGTGCATTGTCTAAAGACAACTAAAAAAGTAACAATCCGTGGATAAAATGAAAAAGTGGTACAAAATTTCAATCGGCCATAACTCGTTCAATGTGTGTCCTTTTGAAAAGAAATTTTCGGCATCGGAAACTTAACGAAATGCACTTTTCAGATATGTATTAATTTGCATGGTTTACTTTTTAGTCTTCGTGAAATAGAAGGCGCTTTGAGGGTTCTCTTTTTTAGACACCCGTTACTTTTATCTAGGCTCCATCACCCCCTGCTGGATAACCCTTCTGCCCATTTTTGCCCCAATTACATGTACAAAGTATTAATTTCATTTTAGACAAAATTTTAAGATGGTTTAATGATAAAAAACCTGTTATTTTCAATTTCATTACGTACTTTTAATGTAACTTTACTTCCAAATTCACACCCACTTGTAGGTGTTTAAAGGTAGCTGTAGCCATGAGTTTTATATGCCCTAGGCAAGATACATTACATTCATTACAGTATTGCGTTTCCTATTATCGCAATTATTGAAGCCATATCTCATGTAAAACCAAACAATTAAGAGAATATTTAAACAGTGAATCAATCGTGGTGGCATTTTTTTAAACAGTGGCTTGACCTTAGGGCACTCAAGTCGCAACTTCATGTGTGAGAGTCTGCCAAACTTTCAACATTAAATGGATTTCCTGGTGACATCAAAGTCTATAATTGTGCCACATGCACAGCATTTTCAATCAGAAAGCGTAACAATTAGCAGTGAATTCTGACTTCAAAATAAGAACCTTCAGAATCTCACAAGTGGAGTTTGAGTAAAATGGACTACAGCTGTTATTTGTATATTTTGGATTATTTTACTTCTTTTAGTCCTTTGATAATAAACCTCAAAAGACTAGGGTTCAAAATAATTCTACATGTACATGTGTAAAGTTACTAAAGAACGGGTATATTTCTCCCAGTAATTTCAACTTAAAGCATGATTATGTAACATTACTGTAAGCATTATATTTTTTAGAGTATTGTTATAATTAGTCAACAGCGCAGTGAGCGACCTTCGGGTCGGAGTCTGGCGCTTTATAATGTCCATTATTATATTATTAGTATTTCACTGATTAATTCACTATTATAAGGTGTTTAGTGATTTCTTATATTTGGTTAAAAAGAAATAACTGCCAGTATACCTAGGTCAGAGGTAACAAATTAACGGAGGTTATACACTAAAGCTCCCGTAAGGCTCTATATAAAAATCTTGGATGAACCATTTCTCGCATGGCACTTTGAAAAACTGCTTTAAAATGTCTGGAAATGGAATAGTTATATAAGAAAAAGTGGTAATGTCATAACCACGATGACTGACATGGTAGACTTGTGAAAAGTTACTCATGAGAAAACTTTACAGTAAGCAAAATCTGATAGCAAATGAAAGTATATGCTAATTGAAAGTAATGAATTGCTCTTAGAACGTAATAGTTTTACCTGTTTGTAACAATGTAACAAATCCTATCTTTGTACTTTACTTTTCAATGTAGTAAAATGGATGCGTCGTACTTAGCAATCACTGCCTTTCTCCTAACAACCAGTAGGATTGCAGTAACCATGGTAACTTCACAGCAACCAAATCCAACTGAATCAACCTGTTCTTGTCCCTCTAATGTAGCCCTCATGACAGGCCCTGCTGGGCCCCAAGGCATTGCTGGACCAGTTGGATCGCAAGGAGTTGCTGGACCGGTTGGGCCCCAGGGAGTTGCTGGGCCCCCAGGAGCTGTGGGCCCTCCAGGACAACCGGGCCTCCCAGGCCCTCAAGGTTAGATTAGGAAATATATCCATATTTGAGCAAGTCTTTGACAACTCTTTGAAGATGTATGCATATCTAATGCTGATCTATATTAGTGGGGGTGTGATAATTACAAAAATTGAAACCCCAGCTTAAATTAACGAGCCATCCTAAATAAACTAAAAAAAAAAACAATTTGATTGAAATCAGTATTCTAACGACCCCTCTACATACCCTCTGAAAGTCTTAAAATAAGATTTCCAAATTCGGAAGCCTTGTAATGTTAATAATGCATTGAATCGCCATTACAAAAAGGGCATAGCACATATCAGACATGCTATCACATGCATTTCCGGTTTTTATTCCTGTTTTCATAAAGTTGTTTAGTTTTTAAAACCAAAATTCACACTTTTTTAAAATTTATTTAATTTTTTATTTATTTCTTCTTTGGCAGACACCAATAAACAATACAAAGATCAGTAATGAAAAAGATATATAGAAATAAAAATGAAACCTTATGAGCTCCGGGAGTGCTGAAGCCAAAAAAGCACTGTCACCAAGCGTGGCATCACTCCCTACTCAGAAGATCCCATCCCAAGACCACATAGAAATTCATACACATCAAAATAATTGCACACATCAAATTTGCACAAAAATATTAAACTAACTATGCAAAAAACAATACCAACGGTTGAATATAGTACAAACTTAAAATATTTCTAAAATGTCATGAATGTTGGAGTGTTGTATGTGAGTGTGTGTGTGTTGTGTGTAGTGTCTCTTTTGTTTGGTGTGTGTATGTTGGATGTGTGTGTCTGTAGAGCTCTCTTGTACAAAATTAACTGTACAGTTCATGCAAGTGAGGTAAATGAGTGGAATGTGATGTCATTGATCAAAAAAACCTAGATTTTCTTAAAATGTTCCCTTAGAGAGTTTGAACGAAACGATATACTGCAAGTGATGAGATTCTAATAAGACGAGGGAGAGTTAACCAGAAAACAGGGAAGCTGACAAATAGGCTATTTTTGTAGGCATCTGTTTTTGGAGTGACATCTTGTTTGGAAGTAAGATCATCTGTGTGTCTTATCGTAAAACTCAGCAGGAAAAATGAAAAGAAGAGTTTGTTAATGTAGACACGAACATCGCCATGATACTGATAAATAGTTCCTTCTAAACTTCAGCTTAGAAAGATTAAGACTACACAATCTGTCGTCATAAGACAACACTGTTTCCTCCCCCTGCGTTTGATTGCTAAAATGCACATCCGAGTAGCCCCTACTGCTGATTTGCTCTAATTTCGTCAATATTGGGCATTACGGTACACATTCACACGTGCACAGTAGTCCCATACTGCATTTAAGGCTGACTGTAGAGCTGCAAAGAACATTGGATTATTTATTTTTCTCCCAAGCAACCACTCACCATCTAATAAACCCAGTAACATTATTGTTACTGGGTTCCAGGCCATTTTAGGGCCCTTTATATTTTTCACACCATGGTAGATGACTCTTTAAGACTTTTTTTTGTGGAATGTTTCTTAAAATTTAATGCCAAAATCACCCACCAATCTGGCCATGTATTTCAGAATTTAGGAGCAATTGCTTTGCTGTCATTCTAGAACAGTCTGAACAGTTTGAAATAAAATTAATGCATATCAAAATATTTCCGCTTTGCTGGTCTTAGGGTGCACAAGAGATTTTTTGGCACCCCTATAGTGTGTCATATGTAATGAGTTCATATAGATAAGATCCCCAATGGTATTTCTTCCTTGTCGTTGTTACATTACAGAAATGCTTGAAGTGAAAAGGTAAATTTGTCTATTTGCTACTTTCAATATAAAACATAGGCTGAGTTTAGTCTTTGCTCCTATATACGAAATTAGAAAGTTCACACTTGTGTATCACCCGCAAAGAAATATTTATTTCATCACAGCTTAATCCGTGGTCAACATTGGGACTTCTTAAATAAAAAAGCTTGACAAATTGCAAAATCAGAATGTTCATATTTTTATTAGTGACACCACCCTGTTATGTAATCTACTCGTTGTCAACCTTTAGTAGTTGTTCTAGTAATTTCAAGTACGGAGACGAATCCATACATAATCCTAGAGGGATGATGGTCAATCCCGGCCCATTGTGGAGACATGGTAGGGCCGTTTGTTGCCTCACAAGACATATTGTGTCCATAGTACAAAGTTCGAACTTTCACAAATCTGATCGGCTTACTGGAAAAGCAACGGCTCGGCAAGCCTCATGCATACAACTCACCAGAATGTCAAAAGAAATTACAGCATTAGGATTGCAACAACAAACCAATTTGTGCTTTCATGTGTGGGTCGTCATGGGTGTTCCCATGACCCACACACGTCCGTTCGTTAGTCATACAAAAATCAGAATAACTCCTTCCGTGGAGTTGATTCTCAACTCCAACGGTTTTGGAATGAAAATATTCCTTGACACATTAAAAATTCACGGTTAAACTCAAGGGCGAACGTCCTTAAATTGGATCTGGCCGCGCCTCCCCTGCTGGAAACTGATCATTCATTTCTACAGGCTACATGGATCAAATCCGCTTGTGCGAAATCTCTTACAAGTTTGGCCCACTTTTTATGGCAAAATAAAAACTTGTTTTATGTTTGGCATTGATATAATAATCATTAATTATCTCCAGTCTGTGATTACAAGAATGATATTTTTGTCAGTATCACGATAATTATGTCAAATAACAACAATTTACTGAATATTATTGCTGGTGTTTCAGCTATTACGTCAAATGACTTATCCAAGCTATCTTAGAATGTGAAACAATGTAATGTTAATGTCAACATTTAATTTACGAGCTACAGTCTCTACAAAGCTTTGTAGCTTTAATTTAGTACAAATACTCCGGCATAATTGTGGAGCAGGTCGGAACTTCCGGAAGAAAGCTCTTTCTTCCAGTCAAAAAAAAAAAATGAAGAAACTGGAAACAAGGTGTTTCTTCCAGTTTCTTCCTGAAGAAGCTGGAAGAATTTCAAGAAACTGTCAGAAATAAGATGTATTGGAACAACAAACTAATGTAACCATATTCATCTGCTTGCACTTCAAATCATCAAGACTCTTTACTTACAACGAAAGACAATCTATTTTTTTCAAAATGATTTACAAGTTATAGCATGCAGTATATAGTAAACAAATTTGTGTTTGGTCTTGTCATAAAATATGTGCAGCACTGTTAACTATAATTATCACAGAATTTAAAGAATGAAAAGGCCGGTAAAATCTGTATGGCCAATTTATTTTTAAACACATAAAAGTAATATAGGCAGCCTTATTGTTCTTGTTTCATGTTGTTAAATACCACGATCTAACTTTGGGCATACTTAAAATGGGAACGACTCTGGGTTACATTCAGGAGACTAGCAAATTGCGAGGGCTTAAAAAATTGAAGGTGTCCAAGTCTTTACAAGGAGTATCTTCAAGATCATGAAGACTTGGCATCGTTTGGGTGCAAAGTATCGACAACAGTTTCTTCAAGTTTTTTATTTGTTATGGTAATTTAAGAGCCTTGTAGAGCATGCAAGTTTATATGCATTCCATGGGGGTAGGTGGGGGTTCCCTGAATGGTGATGTTAATTTATTTCCCTATATTTTTTTTCCTTTTTCGGTTTTTTTGTTTTTTTGAATTTTTTACCTTTTTACAAAATTTTAAAATGATTTTTCATTTCTCCATCCAGTTTCTTCCACTTTTAGTGGAAGAACGGGAAGAACCTGTTTCTTCTTTTTCTTCCAAGTGAACAACAGCGGCAAAAACCACACGTTTTTTTTCCACCGTGGAAGAACTGGCGACCCTGTTGTGTAGCCCTGAACTGTTTTTTTTTGCACAGAGCTCACTGTACTCACAATGTTTGCTCCTGCCACTCCAGTGTTTTTTCGTAGTAAAATTCTTTAGGGGGTGTGTCAGGGTTTTATTGATTGAATTTCATTAAGGTAGGATGTTTCTCTGTTAGCGGGTGTCTCCATAGTGGGCTGGGGGTAAAAATCATACTTGCACTTTTGTGATAACCCACCACCCCCTATCTAAATTAGGTTGCAAATCACAGAATCTGTTATATGTCACCCAAGTTTCTTTTTTAACCTTAGCTTCGTCAATGCACTACAGGGTGTCCCCAAAATAACTTCAATCGCTCGCAAGTCCGGTGCTGATATTTCAAAATAAGAGAATTATTCAATTCTTATAACAGATCTGAATGACGAACTTGTTTCGTACAGGGTGCTCAGAAAGAACGTTACCCTCCAAACGGCCATTTTGCTTACTTATATTATTTTCCTTGTTTAGCTTTATATTTAGAAAATATGTATCGCGTTTGACAGATGGGAAACAATAAGAAACGGTGAAAAAATAACTCACACAGGACAAAAAACCTAAGAAATTTTCCCTAAAAAATGATGCAAAACCTACTTTGTCCACTGGCTTGCATGCAAAACAGTTATCATGTAGATTCTTATGGAATTTGAGCACCCGTAACTCCATCAGATTAATTACTTTGTCATTCACATGTAATGCTTAAATCACTTGAACAACACTTATTGGTTCTTCAGAATGAAGTGCCCTAAATCCTTCACCGTCCCTCTCAGATACACATATGACGTCTAGTAAGCGCACTTTCACATATGGCATGGCGGAATCCTAACAATGGCATATTTCACCTGAACTGCTCTTGGGTTAAAGGATCATCGGTCATCGTGATGGGTCAAGTTTTCCTCAAAGTAGGGTTCCCAGTAGATGGCAATCAAGAACAGAGGACAAATTCTGGAAAATGGCAAATGACCCTAAAAGGGCAAGTAGAGATGTCATCATAAAGAACACAGGACATCAGCCGTAATAATGCTCAGTGCGTAGCGAATTGTACAATAAACTCTATAACCAGCAAGGAACCTTGAAATTTGAGATTATTGCCTGTGGAAGGTCAAAGCATTTTTATGCATTTCACATTTGCATCCATGTTTTCCTCTGCTAATGCTAGTCGCGGACAAAGTAGGTTTGCATCATTTTTAGGGAAATAGTCATTGTTTGGTTATTTTTCACCGTTTTCTTTTCTTTCTTGTTTTCATCACTCAAATGTTAAAAGAGTACATATTTCCCTATATAAGCTAAACAATGATAAATTGATTCCGTAAGAAAATCGGCTGTTTGGAGGGTAACGGTCTTTCTGAGACCCCTGTATCATCCGTTCATGCTTTGTCCTGAAACTAGTTCCACTAGTTTTGGAAACAAAGGCTATTATGTAACCCGCTGTCACATTACCTACCACCCCCATTCCCAAAGTTTGCCTAAGATCGTTGAAACAGGTTCACCCCTTTGAAAGTGGAATAAAATGTCTTTCACGCTAAGCAAAAAATCTCCTGGTACTAATCCATTTCGGTTTTTAAAAATAAAAATTACTAAAAATATATTTGTCGTCAGGTTTTTTATCTCCACGGTCCTTGTATTGTCTGTATCATAGTTGGCTCTACTCAGATTGATAGTGTACTTAGCGACTTGCCAAACTTTAAATGTTTTATATCCTCAGTGTGTCTGACAAATCACTGAATATGCAAATTGGTAGCTGAGAGATAAAATATCACATATGAAATGGTATGATTGATGTGAAGCCATTATGGATAATTATGTTACAATAGGACCGATTTGATAGGACACACAACAACAAAAACACATCAACAACCACTGAAACCAACACTTGCGTGACAACATCCAACCACAATGTCAGACTATGTCATTGTGACAGAGACCATTTCCCTTATTTGGTAAAAAGACATGTTTCTTTTAACCCTTGTTTTATATTAAATATTAGTTACAAGTGTATACTGGGTTATTGAACGCAACTTAAGTATGGGATAAAGAAGACACAGAAAGACAAAACAAAAACAGCTACCCTGCATACTTTAAGCATGCCTTGATGTGTATTCATGCAGGCACCTGGAATGGCTTAAATTGTGGCTTACTTATGATAATCGCCTTGGTTCTACAGAATCAGTGAAGCAATCAGATTGACATTTGAACAGTATTGTTTGAAAAAATGATATGCCGTACAGATATATCTCAATATTTAACCATGAGAGTTGTAGGTAAAAGACATTTTATTCACTTTTTCAAGGTGAACTGCCTTCAACGTCTAACGCAACTTGGAATGGGGGTATTGGCCAGCGGTTATGCATAATAGCCTTTGTTTTCAAACTAGTTGAACCGTATCCGGACAAATTAGACAGGATGTACGAACAGGTCGTCATTTTCGATATGTTATAGAAATTTGAATATTCTCAGTAATTTTGGAATTATAAGCACCAACGGCGAGGGTTGCATTTATTTTGGGACACCGCTTTATAAGGTATAATGAAAAAATCTTGCAATTCTTCTCTGCTTTCACATATTATATCCTTCCATGGGTGCTCAGCTCGGAGCATGGACTGGCCCATTCTGCTGTCTACAATCACATGTTAATATAGTAAGAATGTATATAGGAGGTAAAACCCCAGAATTACAACATTTATTAACAACCTCCATCATAACTGCCATATTATACCTGGTAGCAGTCAATTACAAAAAATTAAACGTAGGTTATACACGAACTCCCCTGTAAAGCATATCATAAATCTAGCATACAAAATGCTGATTGGGATAAATACCGTACTTTAAACACAAGTTCAATTATACAAAAAATTACAACTTGCTTATAACTCCCAAAAGCACCGTGCAAAAAATGAACATCTTTAAGTTTTCTGGTCTTTTGTAACGAATCCCAACTGCTGAACCGATTCAACTCTTTTGTCATAATGACACACAACATCCAACCTGGCTGAAATTGCTAATGCATTACTGATTTGTTTTCTAGCATTTCACAAATCTGATTAACCCGGGAGCTAACAGCCATTTGAACACATCTCAAGTACAGCAAAGGTGTTTGAGTGATTAAATAGTAGAGAGACTGCAGGGACCCATGAAACTGATTCTTAAGTGCAGCAAAGGGTGCCTTAAAGAGAGGGCGAAGACAGTTGTACAGGGGTCAGATTTTTTAAAATTATCCCAACATGTTGAAAGTATACCACATGTGTTGTCTACCTCACAAGGATTCATGAAGGTATATTTTGGTACTATCTACACATAAAGTTTAAGAGTTATAGGCCTAAACAGCAAAAATCAATACAAGGGTCCTATTTCATTGTACAGGGGTATTTTAAGTTGCTCCCCATTTAGATAAAAACCGGGTCAAATTATGCATGGAGTTCATATAAAATAAGCATAGTTTTGACCTTTAAAATACTTAGTTACCGATATATGGGGCACAGAAGGTCAACGTCCATTGCATTCACTGGGCTTGACCTTGTTTTCCCCCTACTTTCTTAAGAAAGCATTTGAAAATTTGACCCCTGTACAACTAAAATTGTCCCTTTTTATTGATTTTGCTGTTTTAGCTTATCACTAACGCTGAACGTTTGTGCTGTATATAGTACAAGCTACACCTTTCTGAATCCTGTGTTAGACAAATAACATGGTAAATTTTCAACAATGACTAGAATCAATTTAAAAAATTTGACCCCTTACAAATTTTTTCTTGGCCCCCTTCTGCTTAAGGCACCATTTGCTGCACTTAAGAATTATGTTTATGGTCCTGTCAGTCTACCTACAGATTTATTCTTGGTCAGAGAAGGGTTGATATCATATGAAAGGGCGCTCTGACACAACTTAATCTCATTACTTATCCACAGACGGAAATACCTCTCGAATCTGTTTTGCCGCAAATTGTTCTTTTAATTCAGGCGTCAATTTTGAAGCGTGGACCCACCCTCACGTCATCACCTTTCATCACCTGGGCCAATTATTTAGCACGTCAAGATTTCACCACTACTTCACCTGCTTTACAAAAAACAAGTCACACGGTATCAACTATAGCTGGCAAATTTGTTAGTCCAGCTCACTCTTGATTATTTCCAAAGTGACGCGCACTTTTGTCAATTGGCCTGATCGAGCTTCACCACCGTTTCACCATACTGAAAATCATGAGTTCAAAGCTTCACTAACTGTTCACATCATACTTGCCATTGCGTAGTTTAAGCTTCACCACTGTTTCACATCCCTTCACTATTAGCTTTTGATGTATTTCAGCTTCGTTTTCACATCATACTTCACCAATGTTCATTTATTACAAACCATGACATAATCATTTGATCAAATACTCCTGAATTCCACACTGTCTTACAAACAAACAAGTCACTCAGTTCAAAGATTGCAGCAACATTATTAAATTTATGTTGTTTAAATCAATGTTCCTCAATAATTTTTGTGTTATAACCATAAAAAACAAAGATTATAATATGTATACAAACTGTTTTAACTCACAACTCTTGTTTACTCTTGTTCACTGTTCTAAAAAACACTATCTATTGTTCAACTGTTCCTTGTTCCACGACCAGTTCGCCGGTTTGCAATTGTTATCTTTGACATGGTGTTTATATAAATGGACACTAAAACATGATCATTGCATTTTGATCACATTTTGGACAATACCCATGAATTTAAATTTGTTTGGTGGTACAATTTAGCAGTGCTTTACTACATGTTAACTCCTTATACATGTAAAAACATGTTTGGCGTGGTTTACAAAGCTTTTCAGGATTTTCCAATAGGGATTTCACTCTTGGGGTCAATTTCCAGAGTGAAATCCAATTTCCAAAGTGCAAACTACATCTAAAGTTTGTGTCGTTTGCATTGGCTGCGAGCGGTGTAAATCGAGTGTATGTATGTATATATGGTGTGTGTGGTTGTGGTCTGTGTGATTTTCCAAGAGACAAGAGTAAAATTACATCCAAAGATTTTTTTGTCGTTTGTCATTGGTGGGGTGGGTGGGTGGGCGCGCATGTATGGTTGTATAGGTCTATGTATGGTTTGTCTGTGTAGTTGTTAGTGTATATCTGTTTGTAATGTATATATTGTAATGTGCAAGAATGACCATCAAGATTACTGATAGTTGCAATTGAATTTTTTCTCTTTTTGCAAGTAATTCTCCATAGCTGAATTATAAGGTATATACTACACAAAAATATTTTTTTAATATTTCGAAATTAAGCTTGAATAATATTGTTTTACTTAGAGAGTTTGCAAGGCATCATAAATATTTTATTGGAACGGGTTTTACTAATTAAGGGTGGACAGTATCGCCGTTCACGTTAATTCGCATACATACTTGGGTAATCTCCCCGGGTAATCGGATCCTGACGTTGAACACACAATTACTTTATTGCTGGGTAACTTTTCGCCTGAAAAACAACGTACTATGATTAATTCCTTGGTTCTAAAATGATGATCGAATGATCAAGATTTACCTTGATTTGCTGAAACTGTATTTTCTTTGCGAGGGCTACTATAAGTTGTGTGATTCACTTATGCTTTTCCCGAGCCGTTTATTTTTTCCTGAAGTCCGTTGATTTCTAGTGTGTTGCAAAGTTTGATTCGTACTTCATTCGTTCAATACCATCTTCTCTGTGAACTCATATTTTACACTGAATTTACCGGAAAATCATTAATTTTTCAAAAACTTCCTTCCCAGAGGCATAATATTTGAAGCTACACCACAACAATCGGATCAATAAGAAGGGTCTTCCAGGATCAATCGCCAATCGGCTAAACAAGAACGATCGAATGTGCTGTCGTTAGAGCGGCAACACATAAAGCATATTACGCCTCGATGATTGACAGTTTTTACAACAAGCTCCAGGTTTTTCACAACACGCTCGTTCAAGATCCGTGACGATTAACGCAAATAAATAACCCAGTGCACGCAAATATTAAGTTACAAAACTCGAAAAAAAAAATCACCTACAATATACGAAGAATATATAATCATAAATTTTTAGTAACAGTAAAATCTGGAAGACAAAAAATCAGCTCAAAAGGCACTGGACTGGAACCCTTGACGAGCGAGTGGGAGAAACCCGTCGACTACTGGACAGCCATTACGCCCCATGGTTTGTTTACGTCTTTCATTAAGTTCGCGAGTCGGATTTGGTAATGGAGGTGGAAAATATTTCTGTCTCTAATTGCAAACGATCTTTGCTGATAGGAATATAGGTTATCATTTTCACACTCACTCAACTCACTATCTTATTCAATCCATGTCCATATTTGTTTGTTTAGTATTTTCACCCGGTTATCTCTTTGCTTTCCTTGCTTGGTGTGTTTGCCGCCGACTAAGGCGGTGTGATGGAATGGATGTCCTTATTACTTAAATTCTAACCGGGTAATTTATATTTCTTGCTTGAGACGAGCATTTGGTTCTTATTTTTCAATCTTATCTGATGTAGGGTCCTCCCTTGTTCATACCAGTTGTTTTAATTTAATAGGTCTATTTGATTAAATCATTTACGTCTTTTTTCATCCCTGACTAAATGCAATCCATTAACGTTACGGCCAATGGTTAGTTCCGGCAATTAGCTGATCGCAAGTCAATTATTTATCACATCGATTTATTTGAAGTAAAGTTGTACCAAACAGTGAGGTAGACAGAAACAGGGGGTGAACACCTTCAAAACATGCGTCCGTGCTGGGCGCTGACTTTTTGAATATTGCAACGGAAATAATTATCATTTTGGGTGCTTGTAGACCTCACATACATGTAATGTAATTCTATACACCAATCCGCCAAAATATCAGTTGTTGGATGGTTAAATTTTGTCCTATTGGGTGGTTAAATTTTGTCCTACCCATGCAACCAACGATAATGACACATCAGTCGTCTTGATTTAATAAACCGCCTCAATGAATACCTCTTTCACCTTAGCGCGCATTGCATTATGAGTACAAAAGAGTATCTGAGCAAATGATCTCAGGTACACTATTATTACATCATACACCTGGCCACGCTCCTAACACATACTTAATTTTTATCACTACCGATTAGTTTATGCAAAGCGGCACCACAGTATGAGGAAGCAGCGGAGGCAGCCATTGCCTTCTATTGTTTGTACTCTAGGTTTTCTTTGTGGCCGGCAGAACATGCGAGAAACGGTGACTTTCTAAAGATTACTACGTTTTGCCTCTCCTATCTATATAGAACCTCTTTGCATAAAGCTAACGTTGATCATTCATGATCTCGGATTATCCCAAAATTATCCTTTACTCTTTCAATACAACCAATTTATAGTGTAACCGACTTCAACCTGTTAGCAGAGTGGTAAGTGGATACCCCCCGTGCGTCGCAAACAATTTTGATTTTGATAACAATAACTACACTAAATTTGTTTCTTATTTTCATAAGTGCAGTGCTGCCGACTCTCTGTGTCGGGGATCCGCCCCGGACGGCGGTGATTCTTCATGGTGCTTTGTGAGGATTTGTGATGAAATGCACGATTTCGACCTGTTTTCGACGCGACCGACAGTAATGGATTCGACGTCTTACCACCAGGAATCACAAATCATCCGTCAAAGCTTCACCCCTTGCAAACTTATAGGTACAGCTCACCAATGAAAAGAAAGAACGCCAAGACTTCACTAGAGCCAGCAATATCATTGACCTGAAGCGTCGCGTCGAGTCGGCGTCTATATTGGCGACCTCGTTAGGAGGGTGGGTCCACGCCTCAAATTGACGCCCGCATAATACTAGTTCATTTCAATTTCTGCAACGTCTGTAACGCCCGTCATTCCGTAATTTGCTTTTTAATGATCATATTACTCCAAAACCGATAGTTTCAAGTTTACCATTCTATTCCCATTCTTGCAAATTTCCCCCCGTATGTGGATTAAAGCTTCTGAGATCAGTCAAGATGAGTTCATTGTTTTAGAGCAGTAAGGCCAATGGAACTTGGATTGTTAGATTCCTGGTTGCTGATCGAAAAAAACGGAGAGGTCACTAGTCACTTCTTTTGAGATTTCCTATAATGTGTACGTCAGTGGTCTAAAGATGGTGTCTAAACCTAAATTCATATATCTAACATCAACTGTATACCGTTCGATCACTTTTACGTAATTTTCCTTCAAAAAAAAAAAATTCAAGCTGAATCGGTGTAAGCTGATCGCAGAGCATGGATCGAGCATTGTAAGGAGAATCTAAATTTTTCATTATTCACCACTGATAAACCCCCTTAACTCCCCTCATCCCAAACTATGTTAAAATGATCAGGACGACATGCTAATTTTAGAACTGAAAGTTATGATCGTATTTAGATTTGCAAAAATACATGGCTTTTATCTCAAATAATAAAGTTTTGAAAAATGAAAATCGGGGCTGGAAACTAATATCCAATTCCATTTGCCTAATACATGTTTTTAAGAAACGTCTGAAAACATTTCACTGAAATAAGTCTTTGAAGACTGGAGACTGACTCCTAAGGTCTTTTATTTTCTAAAGTAGTTTTTATAAATTGTTGTCGTGGCAGTCTGCCCATATCCTTCCTTGCATTCCCAACATGTCCTGCCTTTTTTGTGAGGGTGGGTGTTACGGTCCATTCATGCTTCGCTGTGCTGCCTGAGGTGGCAGTGCAGTAGGGATGGATGGGAGCTGTCTCTGACTAGTGCAGCAGCAGCGCAGTCAAATTGCATTGAGTTGTGCTGTCCTGTTTGGAGATGGTTTTCGTCCAGGTTTGCTGCACGCAGTGCAGTGCGGGGAAGTATGGATGACCTTTAGGTTTTAAGTTGTTAGGGGGTGGGTTGGTGGGTGGCATGTGGTATGGGTTTTTTGGTGTTTGTTGTTAATGGGTTTATTGAATCATGTGGGGTTTTCGTGTTCCTGAAATATGGCCTGGGTCTGATTTTTGTTTTTAAATGAAATTCAGTGCAATATTCACATATTTTGATATTTTATCATTGTGTTGTGCTTGCTCAGTGTTCGGAGAATCACCTCTTTGGATGACAGCGGTTTCTTGCTCTTGATGTTCTCCTGGCTAGCTCACGGAGGCAATTTTAATTTTTATATTTCTTTTTCTTGACATGTCTGTATATTGTTCAATTTTGATGTTCTTAGCCGAATATGTAAATAACTAAAAAAAAAAAAGTAGGCTCTTAAATCTTGATGAACGCATTTCTTCCATGACAATGTGAAAAACTGACTGCTTTTAAAATGGTCTGAAACATGAATATTTTTATAAAAAATTGGTATTTCATAACCCTGATGACTGTCAAGGTATACTGGTCCAAAGTTCCCCATGAGAACCTTTACATCTACGAAAATCTATAGCAAGTGACAGTAAATTGAAAGTAATGAATTGCTCCGATCATTACTTCCAACCTCTTCTTCAAAGAGTTCAAGTTTTTAGTAATTGCACTGCTTTCAGGGAATCTTGCAGCGTATAACTGTTGTAGGGACGTTTGGTCATCTCCTAGCGTGTCCGCAAGGTCATGGTGATGGGTTATGTGGGAGGCCAGGATTTATTCAACTGAGTAGCTGGTCGCAGGGCCGCGTGTATCCATGATACGGATGCTCCAACATGGCCCTCGTTTTGCGAGTGGGAACAGTCAGGTTTTTTACACCTCCTCTTATTCGAAACTGCGATACATGTACAGTTGTGACTCTCTTGTCTCCACGGTAATGACAACTTAACTTCCCCCCCGACGACGGGGTGCTTTCATTATTCATTTGCCTACTTCCAGTGAACTCCTGAAGGAAGTCGTTTTCTGATTTAAATCAATAGCTGGTATACATATCAATCCCGAATTGAGTACCCGAATAAATCCCATCCAGTGACCCCCGGATATAGAACGAAGGAAGTTTGGGGAATTTGCCGCCACAGGCAAGCCCCAACCGCTATGCCACCTCCCACATTTCGTACGTTTGGTAAAAACGCAATACAAACTATAAAAGGGGACTGTAAACTTGAATCTGACTAGAAAGTTGATACTGAGTATTTGCATTCTGATTTCTTTCATGTTTTTTTTTCGGACTAGTAATTACACTGCTTTAGTGAATCTCGCCCTGGCAATTTAAATCAGGTAATGTTTATTGCCAATTGAAGCCATACTCGTGACAGGGTAATCTGTAGCGTTCGTTCGTGTTCGTGTACCTGTGGTGTAAGGCTAGTAATGTGTACACCGAGCAAGTTACCTCTACGGCGCGGCGACGAACAAAGCAATGGCGAATCTATTCCTTTGTTAGGCCATATGCTTTGCCAAAGACTGCCAAAGTTTGATGGTTGTCGGGCAACATTGACACCGATTCCATCCTGCAATGATGCAAGTTTTTGCAAATGTCTATTGATATATCTACAACCTTTTCTGTTTGCACATCAGGGCCAAAACTTTTCAAGAAGACGCATCACTGAATAAATATTTTAATGATCCGATTTGTTTAAATTGGTCTCTAATTTGTTTGTATAAGTTTTTAACGAATGATGGAAATATACCGTTACTTTATGTCAGTAGTACCTTAAATGTGTTTTGTAATCGATCCTGTGGGCCTATTGAGAAAATTTTTATCTTAATTATACTTTAAAAGTCAAACAATACACAACATGAACAGCATGAAGTAATTTGAGCCTTGAATCTTGATATAAATCTGTACAGTCTAAGATTTCACCCCAGGAGGACCTTGAACCATTTTAAACCTACTGTGTTAAAGAGACATGAGGACATTTTCAGAGAAGAGCGCCCTTGCCCTGGTGACCCAGGATTTTTGCATATTTGGAATGCTTACCAATGTATTACATCGCACCTGAAGTGAATAAACCGAATACGTCGTCTTTATGTAATAAGATGTTGATTGAGTAATTTCTGTCGTGCACGACAGAATATCAAAGCATGGTTTCCTATGGGGAAGATTAGGATAGAAGACCAGTTCAAAACAAGGTTTGCGGTTTTCAGGCCCGTAGCCAGGATTTTTTCTGGGGGGTGCGAATTTTTTCAAAAGTGGACCTTTTTCCCAAAATGTGGACCTTTTCACAATAGAGGGGGTATAAATTTGGCAAAAGTGGACCTTTTTGCCCAAATTTTGCCCTTTTGTGACCAAAAAAGCCTAAAACCCCTATTTTTTTTCTACCTCGCTTCGCTCGCACACATCATTTTTGTGGACCTTTTTGGAATTTTGGAGATTTGGGTGGGTACAACGCACCCCCCTGGCTACGGCCCTGGCGGTTTTCTTCCGTGCTTATTTGTCCAATAAACCTTCGAAACGTTCTCGGTATGTGGTCTACAACCGATCAAGTGCAATTTGAGAGAAATTTGTATCCTCCTAAAAATCTCCTCCTGCCACTTTAAAGGTAGTATTCCTAGACAGTATATTTTGAAAAAAAAAAAAAAGAATACCAATCCGAATCGGTGTATGTGTCACTTTTCGTTGGGCAATATGTAATGTTTCTCAAATATATATGAAAGAAATGTTTTTTCTACTTACCGACTATGTGAATATTACAATATGCGCTTTTCCCATTGTTAAATTTGGCATACTTACACAACCGGAGTCCCTGAAAACATTATGATAACTAGATTGCCCAACATTGGCCCCTGTTAGTATGCAGTGTCCTGTGGGGGACAACATGAGGGAAATTAAAATAGCTTCAATAATTATGTTGATACTAATGGTTTTATCATATTCGTGTTTTGAAGCAAATTCACTAGTAACAATGGAATAAGTGACAGGAGGAGATTTTTTTTAGGATACGAATTTCTCTCAAATTTCACTGGATCGGTTGTAGACCATCTACCGAGAATGTTACGAAGGTTTATTTGACAAACAGGTGCAAAAGAAAAACGCAACCTTGTTTTGAAATTGCCTGCTATTGTAATCGTTCCCCATAGAAAACCATGCTTTGACTTTCTGTCGTGCACGACAGAAACTACTAAATCATCATCTTATTACATAAATACGGCGTATTCGGCTTATTCACTTCAGGTGTGATCTAATACATTGGTAAGCATTCCAAATATGTAAACAACCGGGGTTCGAGAAAAATTGGGGGCGCGTCTTCCTGGAAATCTCCTCATGTCTCTTTAAAGGATTAGGGAACACATGTGGAGCTGTCAACTACAGCTACAATAAAAAAATGTAGTGATGGTGCCAGTGCCATGAAAGAAAATGTTTCTAGCCAGACGCATTTTTCTCCACTTGTAATTGTTTACTCTAGCACTTCTTGGGGCAAATTCAGTGAAATGTCTCGCCCCTTGCCCTACTGACAAAGCATGTTGAGTGCTGACCATTAATCTCAAATTGCAGATTTACTACTTTTATGTATTTACAGATTGTAAAAAAGAAAAACTTTTTCCTTAAAAACACCACAATTTTAGGTCTTTGATAAACATTTATGCAAATTATTTGTTATCTGATGTGTTGTGTTAAAGCTTGTATGTTAAACATTTAGTTTTAGATGTTTTGATTGTCTTCATTTGTTTGTGAAAGAAACACGTTTTCAAGGGATATGCTTTTGTTTTTTCTTGCATTTTGTTTCACAGCCTGTAATATGTATAAATAATGCATAAATGTTTATTAAAGGCTGATTTGAACAGAGATTTTGAAATATATAATTTTTTTGTGCATTAATTAAAAATAGTCATCTAGAACTAAAGATAGTCACCTAAAATGCTTAAAGAGACATGAGGAGATTTCCAGAAAGAAGCGCCCCCAATTTTTCTCGAACCTAGGTTTTTACATATTTGGAATGCTTACCAATGTATTAGATCACACCTGAAGTGAATAAGCCGAATACGCCGTCTTTATGTAATAAGATGATGATTTAGTAGTTTCGTGCACGACAGAAAGTCAAAGCATGGTTTTCTATGGGGAACGATTACGATAGCAGGCAAGTTAAAACAAGGTTTGCCGTTTTCTTTTGCACCTGTTTGTCCAATAAACCTTCCAAACGTTCTCGGTAGGTGGTCTACAACCGATCCAGTGAAATTTGAGAGAAATCCATGTCCTAAAAATCTCCTCCTGTCACTTTAATTCGAAAGTTACAGATGAATCAGATTTTTCGTTTTCATGCAGTAAATATTTATTGCACAGTGTAACAGTGCCATAGGATACCGTGTATAACGAAACTTCCGGGTCCGGAATTTATAACAAAGTTGTGATTTTCTATATGAAGGACTTCGTTTTTAGTTTAGTTATTTTACACAGTGATTAGTATATGGACAAGCATTATGCATATGCAAAAAACACGATTTGTTTGAAAAATTTCATTTCATTTCAAAACTTTATTTCGATACGGTAAAATCAGATTCAACAAAGTTGTTCTTCCCCTGATCCGTAATTGGTACACAAGAAAACAACACAAAAATATACATATAAATGTTAACTTAAAATATTAAAAACAAAATAATTCCTCATTGGGAAATCTCTGAGTCAGCCTTTAAAGACCTGAAAAGAAAATGGGTGCGTTTTTATGGTATCTATTTTGACACAAATTTGAATTTAGGCCAGATGTTCCACATGTTGAAAGTGCAGTCACACTTGTTGATATAATGGACTGATTTCAGTGAAACATAAGAAAATCATCATTGCAGAGATAACCTTATAACCACTGATACTAAAGGTAGACAAACAATGTTTGCCAAGCGGGTGAATTTTGATATTCTATAAGACTGGTAATTGTTACCCTTTGGATTTACTTTACTTTTGATTACTTGTTTGTAGAGTTAATATGATTTTAAAAATAATAATCAGAAAGGGTAACCATTCGTCATAATGCTTTGCTTGCAAAATTTATTTAATTCAAAAATATGGTAAAATCCCTTTTCCACCAAAATTTACTAAGTGCATGAATATGGTGAACGTAAAGTAGCGCACATTCAACAAGTTGCCATCTGACAAAAATATGCCCAAAACAAAATCTTCAGACAACCTCTCAAACGTATCAAAAGTATTTGATACAACCTTGCTCAATGCTCACAGACCACATGCTCTCTGCTTGGATAGGGATTTTCATCTCTTTTTTTAAATAAAAATATAAGCTTTACGTAATATAGAAATGATTTAGTACATTCTATCTTGCCTGATAGTTTATTCTAGCATGCCTCTCTATGGAGCAATTAGACAGCAAACAAGTTCAAACTTAGTTCTTGGTGGTATTGTA
>JAMKCH010025244.1:0-33567 GCA_023653785.1 Ophioderma brevispina
CATTATATGCCTTACAGAACTCCAAAAAACTTGTACAAAGGCCTTGCAGGAGAATTTTTCATAAATTATGCAAATTAGATACTTAATTAGCATATTTTATGCCCAAAATCTAATCAGGTCAAGAACTCATCAACCTGCTTCTTTCCACCAAGTTGCATCATTGTCGCCCTTACGGAACTCAGATAAATCATGTACAACATGGGTTAACATTTTTATCACAGACGGACGAACGGACGCTGCTCATTTTATAGTCCCCGTTCCGAACTCGTTCGGCGGGAACAACTAGCCAAAATGACAGAATACCCCTTTGATGTACCCACATCACCTTATATCAATCAGCCTTGGGTCAGTGCTAATATACTGATCGGATTAGGTTATCATAGCATTTCATTTATGGCAGAAAAATGAATTGATTTATTTTTTAATCAGCCCACATCACCTTTCACCTGAATTGGAGTACACCACATTATGAATCTTGGGCCCGTTAAGCTCCTCTAATTAAGTTTGGCTGCAAAAGTTGATCTCCAATGAACTTTGACCTAGGTATGTGACCTTAACCCTACCTTGACATGCATGATTGACCTATGCAAACTATCTATGGTCCATAAAGATCAGATGTGTCTACAATAACTTTAATGAATGCCACATCATCTTTCACATAGGTGGTGTCCTTCAAGACATTCTGGTTGATAAAAAGAGGACATCCTGATGCTATATTCATCTCTGTTGTCGGTCGCTGGAAGCTGCTTGAATTTGGATCCGGTCTGAAACTGTCTGCTAAATGCCGACGACCAGTCTCTTGATCTAACAGCATCAGAGTCACCTGCATGAGGAAACAGTATTAATGTTAGCACAGCTTGGGACACACCAGTATTAACCTTTTGACAGGTTGAAAATCACATTAGGCCAATTAATAAAAGTCAATTCATTGTTTCCCATTACCCACCCGCCCCAAATTTTTGGGTTAAAAAGTCATATTTTGCAAATTTTCAAATCATAACTTTAAGCTTTTCAAAATACCATGTCCTTCTGGTCATTTTAACACATTTTCCTGACTACGGGGGTTTAGTTTGAGTTCATGCTCCACAAGCTTAAAATACATCATCTAAACTGTTGAGATTTTTTTCCAGAAAATAACACTTAAAAGTATTTAAAAGCAATATCAGTGATTTAATAAATCAGTGATTTAATAAATCAGTGATTTAATAAATCAGTGATTTAATAAATCATATATTTGCATGTTTGTAGCAAGTACAGGTATCCTAACTTACCCGGAAAATAATAGGACCAGAAGCAACCTATTAAGGAAATCATTATGTTCTAAGAATTTTCCATCCATACAAGTCTACAGTAAATAAAATACAAATAAAACCTTGTATTGGTGTCATTTTGTCATTCTTCATTAAATTTGCTAGCCAATTTACACATATTTGTCATCCTCAGTCTTCTTCCTATCCATCAATTTTACACCACACATTGCTCTCACCATTGCTCTCTCTGCCCTTCTCAGAATCCCCATTTCATTTTCACTCACTCCCATACACCATCACTGATCTCACACAACTCTTGTACACCACCCCTTTCATCTTCAAAGGAAATCTCCCAAGTAACAACTCTCCACATTCTCTAAACTTCACCCACCCATACCTTACTCTGGCTGTCACAGCCGCCTCACATCCACCACCCGCACTAATCCTGTTCCGTAGATATGTGAACTCCCCCCCTGCATCTTCCACACACAAAGTCTCTTGCCAAACTTGTAGTACATGTGGAACTGTATTTTTGTGAAAATTTCGTATACAATCTTGCAACCAAGGTTTTTCTAAATCAAAATTGTATGAGGATTCCAAAAATCATGGGTGTCATTTTTGGACGGATTGCGTAGCAAAATCCGGCTTATGAAATGGCAATGTCTGGATGTATGTATGTAAGGATGAATGTGTGTGTGTGTCTGGACACAAAAAAGGTAAACATTTTGCCATAACTTTTTTTTTTCAGATGAGCTAGAGTACCCAAACTTAGATATATTGTAGGGGGAACAAGCCCCTACTAACTATGTAATCCATTCCCCCATGGTCCTCCCCTGGGTCTGACAGGGGGGTGGGGAAATGTCAAAAAAGGTCAACATTTTACAAAAAAGGTAAACATTTTGCCATAACTTTTTTTTCCAGATGAGCTAGAGTACCCAAACTTAGATATTGTAGGATGGCACAACAGGCGCGGATCCAGGGAGGGGGCGGAGGGGGCGCGCGCCTCCCGGTAATTCTGCAAAATCTTGCTAAATCAGCCCATTTTGGACAAGTTTGGCCTTTCAGCCCCCCGGTAATTTTGACGTTTTTCAAATCCTGGATCCGCCCCTGCACAAGCCCCTACTAACCATATAATCCATTCCCCCAGGGTCCTCCCCTGGGTCCGACAGGGGGGTGGGGAAATGTCAAAAAAAAGTAAACATTTCACCAAAAAGATAAACATTTTGCCATTACTTTTTTCCAGATGAGCTAGAGTAGTCAAACTTAGGTATATTGTAGGAGGGGACAAGCCCCTACTAACCATGTAATTCATTCCCCCAGGGACCACCCCTAGGTCTGACAGGGGGTGGGGACATGTAAAAAAGAGAAACATTTCACAAAAAAGTAAACATTTTGCCATAACTTTGTTTCCAGATGAGCTAGAGTAGTCAAACTACAAGCCCCTACTAACCATGTCATTCATTCTCCCAGGGTCCTCCCCTGGTCTGACAGGGGGTGCGGAAATGTCAAAAAAGGTCAACATTTCCCCAAAAAGTCAATTTTCTTTTCTAGATGAGTTAAGAGTAGCCAAACTCAATATAATTTTAGTCTATAGACTGAAAGTGTTTAGACCTATGCCTTTGATAAGCTCCTAGGCGACCGTCTAACTGCCCGATATGGAGTTTTGTTGAGGTTTGGGTCCAGCTTCAAGTGCCTTCCATGCAGGCAGACTGGCTTATGGACTTTTTTGGTCTCCACCTTCTTGCGTCAAGTATAGACTATACATACACAATGTACACCCATATTATTCAACGCCCCAGAGCTGCACATACCCTAGGGAGAAAAAGCAATCCGTCCATACCGCCATTGGCGGTTTACAGATTTGTAAAAATATGTTCTTGGATGTATTCTAGGGGGCAAGGTTTATACAGGGGTCAAAATATAAAAGGGGGAAAAATGTATTTTAAAGTATACCATCATGTTCAGTACCTTCCAATTGGTCATGGGATCAAAGGAAAAATTGTTCATTTTGGTTACATCGCAGAAGTAAACCATTTTTCCACTATAAATAATAAATTTTATAATCACCATTTATTGGTTATGGCAATTGTAAAGGTTGCACATTTTCATGAAAATGAATAAAATGGCATCTCAATTTTCTGAATATCAGTGATCAAGGGAATACACTATGCTGCATTGACTCAAGCAAATAATGGCATTATTGACAAGTAAATCCACCTGGTATTCAGCGGACAAAGCACTTCAGATTCCCCTTTGTTTAGTTGGAACTGCAGAGCCTTTGTAACTGTCCATGCAGTTGAATAGATGTCAGGCGTTATAGACTAATTATCCCCGCCCAGTTTAGAGTATACGTTTCACATAGAAGTCTCAAGTACGCAAATGAGGTATTTCCTTTGATTCCGTCTTGCACTGTATGATGTTGTGCAGTAGCGCAGGATGGAATCAATGGCAACTCTTTTGTATACTTGGGACTTCTATATGAAACGTCTACCCAGTTTGGATTGAGCTGGCCTCGTTCGCGATAAAAATAAACTTTGAGGTTCTACTGTGAGTTCAATAATTTTTACTGTATATTTCACCATTTATTGAAAAAAGAAACTAATGTGAACAAAACTCACGGTGGCTATGTTGCTTGGTAAGCTGTGACCTAACATTTTTGTGCAGAACCAAGATCCATAACATATTGTGATACCTCATTTCTATTCAATTTGCCACTAGGTATCTAGAAAAATACAAAAGAAGGGGGTCTAGCGACCTATGCTAACCACACGGTAAATTCAAAAGAAATGGGGTTACGCGACAAGTTACTGTAAGTTTAGTTTAGTTTTTGCACAAAGATGTTAGGTCACAGTCTGCTAAACAACTTTTTTTCATGATATTTTGTTGATCTTTGTTTCCTTTTCGGAAAAATGATGAAATATATGGTCAAAGTTTATTGAACGCACAGTAGAAGCCTAAGATTTATTTTTATTTATTCGTGAAAGAGGACGAGTATCTTGTAGTTTGCGTCATGAAAGAAAATAGCTCAATCTTAATCTGGTGATGAGCACCTAAAATCCTTTTTATCTCGAAGTACAGAGCCATTGTTATTTCCAATACAGTTGAAAAGTAATTTGTAGTGCTTTATCCTCTGCATACCGAGCGGATTTACTGGATATCAACAGTGCTATTATTTGCTTGAGTCAATGCTGCATGATGTATATCTACTGGTCACTGATATTTAGGAAAAGAAATTGTGATGACATTTTATTCATTTTCAATCAAATGTGCAACTTTTGCACTTGACATAACCCAGAGTATTGAAAGGTATAATTAGACAATATTATATGCACAGGAATCAGTTACTTCGCCGATATGTGTAACCAATGTCCTTATGCAAGCATCTTTCTCTCTTTGATCCCATGGAGTACAAGGATTACAGAAAGGTATAGTTTGCCCTACCTGAGGGTTATAGCACAAGAGTTACAAGGCAAAACGTGTTCAAGGTCACACTGGGGGTAAAATTTCAGATTCATCGGTTTGTTTTAAAAATGGTGCCAACTTGTTCGTCTTACTGTACAGAAGCCGAAAATATACAGGTCGCGTTGTTGATGGCGTTTTGATGATAATTAAGAGGGCAAATATGGCCGTGGTCTACAGGGTCTATGGGAGACCATTAGGCTTATCTGTAAAAGTCTCACTTTGAAAGGTGAAACACAGAATCTATATACATCTTCTTATTTAGTATGACCCACTGAACGATTTAAAACCAGTTTCAACAAAATTGGACCATTCTATAGATAATGACCTTGAACTTTCTTCAGCCTATTGTACTAAAACAATAGGTTATATATATGGCAAATTATACATTTTTAGAAACCTTATGAGCAACCGAACAAATTGGTATAAATTTTAAAACAATTTAAACACTTGTATTGTTTACCCCTGTACAAACTTTACCCCCTTATAAAACACCCAAGAACACATTTTAAAAAATGACGCCCATGATTTTCAGATTCTCCGTGAAATTCTGTATTGGAAAAACTAAACCAAAACATTAATTACATTTCCCCATGTACTATTGGGGTCACTCTCTTCATCTTTGTGCATCTCCATGAATCCATTTCCCACATTTCTCACAAAACACTGAATCTGCCCTCACCCTCTTTCCACATGGGTCCACCTTTAATACTCACTAACACCTCCCCCTCCTCCCCACTCACCATCACTTTAGTCTTCCCAAGGTTTACCTTCAGGCCCTTACTCTCAAATGCCTTCTTCCACTTCCAAAAGTTCTCCCTCAAACCCTCCATTGTCTCACACATTAAAACTAAATCATCAGCATACAGCATCTGACTCATCAAACCTTCTTTTGCACTCTCCATAGCCACATCAACCACTATTGCAAACAGCGACAGCACAGAACACTGATGCACACCCACCTTCACCTCAAACTCCTCAGACAACTCAGACCCTACTCTAACTCTTGTCTTTACTCCTTCATACAGACTCATCACCGCTCTAACCATCACTTCTGGTATACCCCTCTTCCTCATCGCCCAATCCATCACCTTCCTCGGTACTTCTCCAGATCCACAAAGCAAATATACAGCTTCTTCCCTTTTGCTCGATATTCCTCTTGCATCCTCCTCAAAATGAACACTGCATCTATCGTTCCTTTCCCTGGCACAAAACCAAATTGCATCTCATCCACTGTCACTATCCTCCGGATTCTATTCTCTAGTACCCTCTCCACTATTTTCATCGCATGCTCCAACAACTTCACACCCCTATACTCACCACAGCTCATTGCATCCCCTTTTCCCTTAAAAATTGGAACTAACACACTCACAGCCCACTCCACCGGCATTCCTCCTCCATCTAACACCCTCTGACACAACTCCATCATCACACCAATCCCTATCTCTCCACTTGCAATAATCATCTCAACACTCACTTCCGAGGGTCCAGCAGCCTTTCCTGTTTTCATTTCTCCAATTGCATTTACCACTTCTTACCGACTGACTCCCTCAACTGGCCCTTCCACCACATCAGCCTCTACCCTCTGATCCCATTCATTCTCCTCATTCATGATTCTCTCCATATGTTCTTTCCAGACCCTGCCTCTATCTTTCTCACTGAAGTTCAACTTTCCATCACTTCCTCTCATACATCTTCCCCCTTCAACATCTCTTCCTTCCTTTTTCATTGCCTTCACTAACTTATACAGCTTGTTTGGGTTCTCGCTCAACTCATTCACTCCCTTCTCAGCATCCTCCTTCATAGCCCTCGCAACCACTTTCTTCGCTCGCTTCTTCAATCTCTTATACCTCACTTTATTCTCTTCCGTACCATTTTTTCTCATTTCCTTATATGCATCCTTCTTTCTTCCTATAGCCTCCTTCACCTCATCATTCCACCACCCTGTATCTTTCCTTTCCCACACACTTCATCTCACGCCTGTAACACCCCTTCCTTAAAACACCCCCACAGATCGGACACATCATCCCCCACAAGCTCACCCACTCTCATCTCAAAATTCTTTCTTGTCTCTTCTTCCGGCTTTCATACTTTCCTCCTCACATGCACTACCTTCCTCACCACTTTTTTCACCTTCCACTTGTCCACATCGGCAACCACCAACCTGTGTTGTAATTCCCCTGGAATCACCTTAACATTCTTCAGAAACTTTCTCCTCTCCTTACCCACGAGCACAAAATCAATCTCTGACTCGTTTCCCCCTGAACTAAAGGTCACTTTCCTTTTATCCTTTTTCTTAAACCACGTATTCGCTATACACACCTCCTTCTCATCACAAAACTCTAACAGCATCCTTCCTTCCAGGTTTCTCTCCCCAAACCCGTTCCCTCCGTGAACCCCCTCAAACCCATCGATCCCTTTTCCCACATGCCCATTGAAATCAACAACACAGAGAACATGGCCATTTTTGAAAAAAAATGCAAATAGTTTTAAATGGAAATTTAGATTAATTGCCAAAAGAAATTAGACTTGTCTTCATCATAAATGTAAAGTATGCACCTTCAATCAATACCAGCCGAAATATGAACATTGATGCTTGAATTTTGACAATTTCTTGACATTTTTGCTTCTTTTTTATCCCCAAAACAGGTTCTTGAAATAAGTTTTATTTATAAAATCAAAAACTAACAGAGCAGAGTGATTTTTTTCATGAATTGATTAGTTGTAAAGGCTGGAGAACATCTGTACCGAATGCCAGCAATCTCACCCCTTGAGTTAGCAGATCTTAGCTTTAATTCCAATGTGTTGGACGTGACATGTGAACGGAATTTTGACTTAAAATCTTATTTTTTGACATTTAATATAAAACAAAAACTGATTTTAAGCTTCTATAAAGAGAACACTACTAACTTCCCCTAGTGGAAATGCTTTGTTTCTCCTCATGATGCCCTTCCTATTCCAAAGATTTTGCATGGTTGCTTGATTGCAGCTTGCGTTGGACGTGACACATTGAAAATGTGAACAGGGTAATTTTTTGTTGAAAATTTACTAAAACTGATCACAAACACTCAAAGTAAGTTGTAGTTCACAAACCCTGGAACACTATAAACAGTATAGAAATTTGAAGTGCAGACCTCCTCTTTTTGAATATGCAACTCGAGTGTGTTGGACGTGACTGTTGAATCGGAAAATTTCATGTTGATGGAGCCTAGTCTGTTTACGGGATGTCAAAACTTTTAGTACAATTTTACTAGTAGCGTGAAATCGCTCGCGAAGAGTAAGTAACACAACAGAACTTACTTCATAAAGACACAGGGCTTCTGTAAAAAAAGGTGTGGACGTTACAAAATGTGAACGGAAAATGCCACGGGAAGCATTTTTGATTAACCCTATCTCGATTAATTCAAGGACCATCATATATTTTAGGTGGGCATATCATGAGGATGTCTTTGTAAATGATACATAAAATGCACAGACATCCACCACAGGATAGTCAGAGGCAATTGTGGGCACAGGGTGGAAGTGGAGTACAGACTTTTTCCTATTGATCGATTTTTGTCGATGCTGACCTCAAGCTAATAATTTCTGTGAGGTGGTGCAAATTGTTCGTGCAGTGCATTTTCTAGAAATCCAACGTGGCCGCTATCACTCGCAAATTCATATCAACTGGGCCATTTTTGTATGCAATAAATCCCGGTTTTAAAAGCACGAGGAATCTTTTGGACGGGTTATGGTGATTGATCACAACATTACCATCAAATCCAATATGCCCAGCCCTAAAACCCAATATGCCCGGAAATCATTCAATGTGACCATAACTCATCAAGTATTTGTAATAGAGGCAATACTTCTGTGCTCTCTATACCCTAGGACCTCTATCTGACATTCAAAGTGTGTTAACAGTCTTACCGATCAAGCTGGGCAGTCAATATGAATGCCTTTTAAGATCTTTAAACCCTACAAATGGTCATATATTCATAATATATGGGCCGTCATTTTGAATTTTATGCATGTTGTCAAACAAATATACCACATAACGAGTTATTAAATGATCAAGACATACATCTCATACTTTATTTAAACTTTAATCTCATTTTGGTGTTTTAAACTAAATACAATACAGATGTAACGTAATTTATAGGTTTTAAGAGGTAAGAAGCATCCACTTGGCCCACCATTTACATTTTTGCATGTTAAAGAAACAAATTCCAGATAGAATGTTAAATGGTCAAATACTTACCCCATAACCTTAATTTAGACCTTAATAATAAATAATTAGTTGAATGTAACTTCATATAATACACATATAATGTAGGTTTACTATTTTTAAGGCGCTGTATATTGTCTGCCATCTTGAATTTTGAAAATATATCCATTACGAGAAATTCCAGTTAAGGGTTTCGTAGTTTCATAATTGTAAAGCTAAGCATTCATATAGACAACTGGAATCAACCTCTAAAACATGATCTGCTATTTAAATGTTCAGAACACTTGACGTGTCCTGATGTGTTGGAAATGCATTTTATAGCGGTGTTGTAAAGTAACACTTGGCAGAGGTGGGGATCATTGTAACATATTTTGACCACCTGCAGAACGCCGTTTTTGGTGTTCAGTTTGTATTCAAGTAGCGTAAATAGGTATATTTGGAGGAGATAAGATCATTTTAATGATTCCGAGAGCATATTTGACTTTGGAGCAGCCATATTTGATTTTTGTGGCAATGTAATGATAAAATTACATTACCAACAATTTCTCGTGCTTAAAACACCGGAGTACCGAGAGATATTTGTCTCTATCGGAAATACTTAAGGGATTTTTAGTGATTTTGGACATGGTAGCAGCCATATTGGATTTTCAAAAATGGCACTGTAACAAATTTTGCACACCCTCCAAAAATATTGGCTTAGGTCCTAATGAACTAAAATCTATCAATAGAAAAAGTCTTTACTCCATTTCCATCCTTCAGGCTGTGTGCCTAGACTTCCACCTGACTAGAGTGTCAGTTTAATTGAATAAAATGGTATTCAATGTGAACGGAAAATGTCACGTCCAACACTCAATTTTGATTGCTCCATATAAGTTTTTTGAGCACTCTGCTACACCTTATTTCCACATGGTAATAAAGTGTCACTAGTTGCCTAAAAGAACTCAAAAGTAAATATTGACAGGTTCTACATAGCTAATATGGCAGCTGAAAACAAAAGGGCATGTATTTTTGGTTGACGCCATATCAGTCAAATTTTTACCATTTTGTGTGGGCCGTCTCCTGAAATACAAGCACAAATAAGTTGGTTTAGGTATGGGAAGTAGGTCTAGTAGAGATCTAAGTAAAAACACAAAAAGTGACTCTGTATCACCTTCCTGTAAAAAATCCTATAGGTTTTAAGTGAAAATTCAAAAAGTTGGCAATTACTGTGAAACGGGCCATATGTATCACAAAAGAAGGAATTTGTAATTAGAATATCGGCCGATAATAATTAAAATGCTGCTGGAAAAAATTCCTTTCAATATGAAATAGTTGGGAAATTGTGGCAAGTGTGTGTGTCTATGCTCATCCAATAGATGTTCAGTTGGTGTAAGTCAAGTTAGACGTCATTTTAGTGAAGAGGCACTATTTCTCAATGGACAGACAAATTACAATTGGATATGCCAATTCCAATTTCAAAAGCACTTCTTTTATGACAAAACGCACGCATTACCAGGGGCGTAACAGAGGTCACTCATCAGAGGGGGGAAATTCCCGGTTTTGAGGTAGATTTTCCCGGATGGAGGTGAAAATTTCCTGGTGAGCAGGTAAAAATGGCTGATTTAGCCTGATTTTCAAGCTCTTTTCCCAGTCAACGCTCTCTGGAGTGTCAACCTGCCCGCCTGATCAACCACCCCAACCCCGCCTGTTATGCTACTAAGCATTACCATTCGCAGATTGTTTACTAGACAATTACCAACACTACTGTGCAAAAATGTCCCAATTTTGAAATTAGGGGTGCTTTTAAAAAAATGTGGTGGTATTTCTTTAAGTAGAGCTTCTGTTAAGAGGGACTACTACCAATGTTAAATAATAATTTCACCCATGTGTAGTCTCCTATAGAGTTTTTATAGGGTTTCTTCTAGAATTCCTATAAGAGTCCCTGTTTAATATTTCCTGGAATGGCATATTTTGTCGGTTAGAATCAGTTCTTTTACTAACCTTCTGGCAGTAAGGCCATGGTAAAAGGGCATCATAGTCTCCTCTCATGACAACAAAGAATAGAGATACATGTGTACCCTTCCCCATGCCATCTCCATTGAGATATATCCTCGCACACATCTTGTAACCATAGCGACTGGTGTAAAAGGGCTGACTGTAGAGCGAGAGTGTTTTGCCGCTGTCTGCATCTCTTTTGCGTCTAGCAAAATCCTTGATCTTCCATAGCAGCACTCCTTCATAGTTGGCAGTCTCCATAACTTGAAAGCGTAGTTCATGCTCTGCCAGCCGTACAGCATGCATACCCATCTGGTTTTCAATGGACACCGCCCTGGCATTGCTCACCACTGGAATGGGAAAAAAGTACCACATCATGAGAATGATAGCTGGCCGCCACTAGTATATATGTCCAAGCTAGGCTTGCAGAGCTAGCCCAAAACAAGAAACAATCTATGTTAAATGATACAGGTGTATTTTACTGTTCTCCAATTACTATTTCCACTTGGTTTGCTTCTTTAATCAATCATCTATATTTGGAGCAGTGGCGTAACAGGCGGGGGGGGGGGGGGAAGGTTGCCCCCCTGACAACTTTGGCCGGGAAAAAAATTGCAAAAATCATGCAAAATCATGCTAAATCAGCTGTTTTTTAGCCCTCTGACTGGGAAAAATTGGCCTTTTGACCCCCCTGAGAGAGAAAATTTCCCAAGACTGGGAAATATGCCCCCTCAGAGCGGGCAGGCCCGTTACACCACTGAGTTGGAGTAATAACATCTTAGCAAAGTTACTAGATACGCCCACTTCCCCACCATAATGGCACACCACTGAATTTGATGTAGATGCAGTTCATGCACATGGCAAGCAATGCATGTGTGCGCCACGGCCAACAAATTTTTACTCAAACTTTATTAAGGAAAGGCTAAACAACTTAACCGCCAGTTGAACACTGTTTAGAGCAATAAAAAATGGTTCCAACAAGAAAGAACCAATAGTGGAGGAGCAAGGACCCAGGTCAAACGTCATCGTTTACCCCTCACTACAGAAAAGGATTTGACAGACCTTTGATAGTTTATTATGGACCCTCTATATCCCTCTTGCCCCCTGTGGAAACGAAATTTGCCCTATTGAAAAAGTGATACCACAATTTGAGAGTACTACCTACCGAGCATTATGTATAGTGTCCCTCCTACCTCCCAAAGTGTCAAACCTTGTCTGTAATGGGAGGTAAACAAACACCTTAAATAAGGCCCCCTAGATATTCTGCTCCTCCTCTTAACAAGAGGCAATGATCGAGCAACAGCGTTTGAAGTTTATATCTGCCCCTGAAACCCCCATAACTTTTGTCCCTCGCTTAGAATAAGTACTAAAGGGGGAGATAGTGTTTTGGGGCCATGACCTCCAATGACTCCAAGATGATATGACCCCATCTTGAGGATGCAACAATGTTGGACAATACCCAAGGACATATTGGCAATCCAAGTGTCATGACAATATGTGACATCTGTGGATACTCCAAAATTTTTGTAATTCTGAACATTTGTTAAGATCGAAAAAAAACACAAAATAATTCCTCCCCTCTAAAATTGGAGGACATTTCAAAGCATAATAATAACTTCACCTAGAACATATGTTTCTAAAAAGTTTTGAATATAGGAAACTTTATAGGCCAAAGTAATTAATAAATAAACACATGGAAAGGTGAAATTTCTGTGGAACAAGCTGAAAAATGTCAGAATTGGTGCAGAATGTGTCTAGAATAATAAACTAAAAGTCCCCAAAAATCCGCTTTGTGCATTTTCAGAAATAAGGGGGAAAAGTTTGTACGGGGTAAAAATTACGAATATTTTCAATTGTACTTAAATAAATGTGTGTCCAACATTTTTGTCATTCCCAAGGAGTTAAAAAAAAGGATATTTTGCCCTATCTATGGCTTGTAGTTTGAATAACTATATGGGAAAAAAGAGGCTCAGGTCATCCTGGGGTAAATTTTCAGATGGTCGGATTCTTCTGAAAGTGTGTCAAATTCTGCCATCTAGTTGTAACATGAACACCAAATTACTATTTAAACATGTATGGTCAATTACTTCAATTAACAGGGCCAAGTGTGATGGGGATCTACAGGCTCTATGGGGAGTCACTGCTTTCTCTTGTCTGCTCTTATTTGTCCCCCCTGCGGGTTTCGGGGTTTAGAATTGCCCTATGTGTTCCCCTGCAGTCGTACAAGGCGACTAAAAGGTGCAACTCGTCTGTTATATGAACAGATGGTTGTCTTAAATTTAGGATTAGATTTAAAATGTTGTAATGTTTCGACTGTGTAATTAGTATTATTAAGATGTTCAGTGTATTACTCGTTAAGTACATGTAGCTTAAATCAATTAACATGAAAACAACAATTATCAATTACATGTACATATGTAAGACCACCTATTATTTTTTTTGTCAATAGTAACTAGTCAGCCATTTTAGATGGTTTCTAACTGTAGAATTAACGTTGATGTATTTAAAAATCAATCAGTTTTGGGCCTAATGCCCAAGTGTATTGGAGTCCCTTTATAAATGTACATGTACATGAGACACTCTATTTGGTCTGTAAAGGGGAGTCTCAGTTTCATGTTTTCTGATGTGATTGTTCATTATCGTATTTGAAGTTGAAGTTTTTTCTTGTTCAATGGATGAGTGATGACCTTTGCCATATCAGTCTATGATGTTATAGTTTAAGTGTTACAATATCATTTTTGAAATTGTTTTTATTGATGCATGTTGTTCTAAGTGTATCTTATCTTTGCATTAGTTGGTTTATCTGTTTTATATACATGGAATAGGTGGAAATGCTCTGGTTCATCACTGTATGAATGTTTATCCTTTGTAATTGTTAATTGTACTTTGAATTTGAAATGAAGTTTTAATATGGCATTGGTTTATTTATATTTAATGTTAAATGACAAATGTAATGACAACCGATATAACAAATTGTGTTGAGTTGTCCGTTAACTTAATACTCACTCATTCACAAAATCACTTATATGTCAATATTGAATCCAGGTAGGTATTGAATAACATTTCTGTTTAATTGATATCTACGCGCAATTTGAAGAATTCTGGTTTTCAATGAATTTGATCTTTTTGCAATAGTTTACCCCCAGGATGACCTTGAATGCCTTTAAGGTCTGTATACTTAAACTACAGGTTGTAGATAGGCAAACTATACCTTTTATTGATCCTTATGACATGACAAAATGTTGGAACACATTTAAGAGTACATTGGGTAATATTTTGTAATTTTACTACCCCTGTACAAACTTTGCCCCCTTATTTCTGAAAAAGCCAAAGAGAATTTTTATGGGACTTTTAGTATGTTATTCTAGACATCGCACCAATCCTGACATTTTCACAGCTTGTTCCCAGAATTTTCCACGTTAAAACTAAAATTCTTGGCCTATTAGCTCTCCACAAAAGTTTGTTGCTTTTCAAAAAAAACACATCGTATCACATGCACTGCCTTTTCGCAAAAACAATACCTCGGTCCTCAGACCCGCTTGTGTCGACCTGCCGTCGCGGTTAGTGATGATAGCCTAACATGACATTTGCCTTATATGTGGACCTTGACGTCATAACAGAGGATTTGGCCATGTAAACACGCCATAAACCAACAATTTACATTTTCAGCCTATCTTAACAACTTGAACGCACATGACCTTTGACCTCATCACAATTGAGGGATCACATGTTGCACCTTGGATCCAAGTGTGGTTTTCAAATAAGGTAAATTTTACATTTTCACAGCCTATTTTCAACTTTACCTCACATGACCTTTGACCTTGGCATTGACATTTACCTCAGATCCAAAAAGGGGATGCCATGTTTCACCTGTTCCAAGTTTTGGTATAAAATGGATTCATTGAGTCCATACTTACTCTCAAATTTTATTGGTCAAGCCATGGAGTTTGAAAAAAATATTGGGCGAGACGAAGTGGAGCCAATATTTTTTTCAACTCATGGTGAGACCAATAAATTTGAGGTATTGGGACGAAAAAAGCATTCAATTTTGATCATTATTAGTTTTTGAGAATCTTGTGTCCTATATTAACTATACACATTTTCATGTAAAAGTAGGTACATGTACAAGGAACCATATTATAAGCTATATAAGATGATGCATGGACTATGCCAGAGTAAATAAGTACCAAAAGACACTAAGTGAAACACTGAGAACAGCAAAAGCATGGAAAACCCCCAACACGGGTACCACCCCAGCACTGGAACACCAAAGGTGGACACCACAAAGACAAAGAATCACCTAACACCAGACATGCAAGGTTGGGACCAGCCGGGCCTTCAATAAAGACAACAGGAACGCACCCACACTGAACCACCCAGACACTGGAACCCACCCCAAAAAACCCAACCACCCAATCATGGAACCGCCCAACACTGGGAACCCCCCAACACTGGAAACCACCCCACACTGGGAACCATCCAACACTGGGAACCACCAACACTGGGAACCGTCCAACACTGGGAACCCGTCGCAAACCCTGAACCATCCAGACATAGAATCCCCTACTGTGAACAGCAATACGGGAAACCAACCACCCAAACGCATGGAAGAAAAGACTTGGACCACGCCCCACCACCAATGAAACTCTTAATCGTATCACCATCAGTCCAGGCATGTCATACATAATGATATTCTCATCACCATGGTGTAAATCCTAAGTAACACTGAGAGCTACATAGCAATATATGGATAGGGGATTGGAGTCCGAAGTGGTGAAAAAATTGGCACCCAGGTTTTCTGCTGGCATTTTATGGGTCTCTACCATGTGTATAGTAATTAGGACGAAGATTCTCAAACATTAAGAATGGTTTAATCCATCAAGTAATAGGATCATTTACAGGCAAAGGTTACCTTTTCACACATTCCTCAACAAAAGACACAACAAAGTTATCCCTATTGTCTTCCTGCCTTAGGGCAGGCGACCAAATGAATTATTAAAATATTTCTTTGAATTTTTATGGGGAGGGAACTTAATTTTTTTTTTTAACCTTATATTAGTTTTCTTGTGTTTATGACACCAGCATACCCATGCCGGGTTAATGGATGCAACACATACAGCCCGGGGGCTTGCCCAAAATTATACAAATCGCCTCTTTTTACATATCATAGGTCTACCGCACCGCAAGGTCTTCCAGACCTTGGGTACTGACGCTTGTATTAAGTAGCTAACCGCACAATTTTTAGTTCTAAGATTTTAATGGTTACATGATAAATATCGTAGCTTTCTTCCAACACCAAATTTATAAGACACTTCCTGTAAATGGAGGGTCATGTGGACAGCTATTAGTGATTGGGTCCATGGACCTACTCATAATTCAAGGGGCACTACCGATAATCGACCCCACCTGTCTCACCATCAAACCTTAGATTTTGAAGTACCTTCAGAAACCTGGTACTTTCGCTCATCTTATCTAAACAATTATTTTGACTGACGTTCCTGCCATATTCAGATATGTAGTTTTCAGGAATTTCCTGAACTTCGGAAATAGAATCTGGGTTCAGGAAATGCATCCTTAGTAAAAAATATGGTATAATTTTGAGAAAAGCTTATTCTCAAAATTTTAGCTGATCCTGATCTTCCGGTTTTGTATTATGAGCAATTGCTCCTTTCCCACAGTCCCATATGCCACTGTGCTGTAATTTGTCTTACAGATGCGACCCAATTTGCACGTAAGATTGGGCACACGTGGATTACTGAGGCTAAAAGTTCAGATGATATAAAAATCTCGACATTTTTAGGCAAGTCGGGGGGACGAAATGCCTCTTTAAGGATTTCCAGTAACTCTGTACTTACATCCCTGCATATTGATGCTACAGGCTAAAATATGGGTTGTTTATTGTAACTGAAAATTAGCTTGTACAGTTCTCTATGGGCTATTGTAATACAAACAATTACTACTCACATTAAAGGCTGACTCAGAGATTTCGAAATATAATTTTTTTGAGTAGAAATTAAAAATAATCAATTAGAACTAACGATAGTCACCTAAAATGTTCAATTCCAAAATCAGAGATGAATCGGATTTTCCGTTTTTATGCTGTAAATATTTATGCACAGTATAACAGTGACATAGGATACCCTGTATAACAAAAATTCCGGATCCGGAATTTTATAACAAAATTGTAATTTTCTAAATGAAGGACTTCGATTTGAACTTAGTTATTTCACACAATGATTAGTATATGGACAAGCATTACATACATGTAAAAAAAACACGATTTGTTTGAAAATTGAGAATGCCCTCATCGGGAAATCTCTGAGTCAGCCTTTAAAATAGCATGCCAGATTCAAATGAAATTTTGAAATTAATGTTAGTGATGTTCCTTCTTAAGAAAGAGAAAAAAAAGTTCTAATCAGATGAAGCAACTTCAATGTCCACCAATGTAACACAAATTAGCGATATCACCATAGGAGCCACACCCCCCCCCCAAAAAAAGAGGCATTTTATGAATAGTTAATGAAAATTTATCATATGCAAATGGCTGCATTATAAATTTCATTCAGAGGCATTGAATATATCCACACCAGAATGAAGGCAAAGCAGAGTGACTGTTTAGCGTGGTTAATAGTTTTAAAGCAATATTTAGCAACATTTTTTGGTGTCGCCCTGACGAGTTCATGGGGCACATCATAGTCCAATTCTTGTGTGTCCGTATGCCCTACCGTATGTCGTCCGTATGACTCGGGTTACCCTTTTTTAAAAATGCTATGCAGGCGTTAACGCTTCCCCGATTTACTCAAACTGATGATAGGATATGATAGCAGTTCATATTATGGGTAGCTTGTGGCTCATTTTTTAATTCATGAATTTTAATGAACTTATTTGCTATTTTTCAGGGACATTTCGGGTTAACCTTTTTGAAATTGCTCTGCTGGCTAACGCTAATCCCGATTTAATCACAGTGGTATAGGGTGATTAAAGTGAGATGCCAAACTATATGTGTAGCTTTTGGCTGCATATGTTGAACAGTCATGATATTAATTAGCTTATTTTGCAGGTCAAAATGAAACCCTTTCCCGCATGGCGTGTGTGCAAAGTTGTGGAGTTCCATAAGAGTATAATGATGAACTTGGTGAAGATGGGGTTTTATTAAAGAGTTTCCAACATGATTAGCTGTTGGCCATTATTCGGGCGAATGACCATATGCAAATGAGCTAATTGATATGCAAAAAAAAACAGCGTAATCGCTATATTTTTGAAATGGGTACATTCAGGATATGCAAAATCCTCACGCACACAAAACCCATTATGGTGCGCATTCTTCTGGGCCTTTGAAAGTTTCGATGATATATGCAGCATAGGTATGCAAATGAGCTAGGAGGCTGATAAATATGAAAATTGCGTATCGTTAAATGGTACATCGGATGTGCAAAAGTCCTTTGCTACATGGAAAAAAACTACTAATACCAACATCTTGTGTGTGAATCATATGGAGGGGAAAGGGTGGGCTGGGTTGTTGGGCGAGGGGGGCAAGGTGGGGTGTTAAGTGGTGAGGTGGGTGCGTCGGGGAGGGGGGGTGGGTGAACGGGAGGGGGGGGGGGTGAGGAGGGATCGATGGGTAGGCGGTGGGTGGGTGTGACATCTGCGGGGGGGTCGTGGTTTGGTCGTAGTCGGGTGGGTGGTAGGGTGCGTCGGGGGAATAAGTGGTGGGTCGGGAAGGGAAAGGCGGGGTGCGTCGGCGAGGGGCGGGTAACCTCATGTGGCCATGTGACCTTGTGTGACCATGGTGACTCTTGTGTGACCCGGGTGACTTCAGGGTGACCTTGTTGACTTCGTGTGACCTTGTGACCACCATGCCAACCATTGGTGACCTCACATGACCTTGCTGCCCCCACTCACCTTTAGCCCATTCACAAATCGGTGTGTCGGGGAGCGGTTCTGGGGGATGCGACGGGGAGGAGGTGGGTGTGGTCATGGATGTGGAGGGTGGGGTGACTTGTGTGAACTTTTTGACCTTGCGCCTTTGTGACCCCGTGTGCCCCTGGTGACCCCATGTGACCTCGGTGCCCCATTTTGATCTTGGTGAACCAATGTGACCTTCGGGACCCCCATGTACCATTGGTTGCCCCAGTGACCTTGGTGCCCCATATGACCTTGTTGGCCCCATGTGACCCTGGTGACGCCCCATGTGACCCTTGGTGACCCCAGGTGACCCTTGTGACCCACTGTGACCCATGTGACCTTGTTGACTCGTGTCACTTGACCCCATCCGAAACCGCTATGGCAGCCTCCACTAGCTTTCCAACGGCCGCATGTATTTTTTCATTACATTTCGGTTACACGTTTTTTGTAAAATGCTCTGCTTGTAAACACTGTGCCCTAGTTACTACTTACTTCAAACTTGGTAGTGTTGTATAACACTGTTCTCCAGTGTCACTTTGTGCTCTTTCTAATCATCATTTGCCAAACTTCATCATAAAGCAAGTGACCGCGCAACCAGGCGACACTTGTGGTTCGATAACCGCCTTGTTTGAAGAGTGCCCCCCCCCCCATTTTTTCAAAATATTTGAGATTTGTTACACGTTGCAATTGGTACTGGCTAGTAAAACTATACTTTGGAATGGGGTTTTAGCTTGAAAAATGTCTGTCTCACAAACGCAGTAATTTGTATAGAATAATTATTACGGAATCCCCAATAAATTCAACGGCTGCTTGACACGGCCTTCCAAGCGAACAGCAGGATAGCGCCATGTAAGCTCATTTACGTGTCTACGCGCATTCATTAGTTGTTTTTATTTGGTTCACAGGCAAGTCAAGTTAGAGTGATTTTCTTGGGTGGCACCATTTCATCATGGAATGGACGGATATAAAAAACGTAGCATTTCCAGCTCTGTCGTTAAGTCCAATCTGGGATCCCCAATTTAATT
This sequence comes from Ophioderma brevispina, assembly GCA_023653785.1. Lineage (NCBI taxonomy): Eukaryota > Metazoa > Echinodermata > Ophiuroidea > Amphilepidida > Ophiodermatidae > Ophioderma > Ophioderma brevispina. Next base: position 19,818 of record JAMKCH010025244.1, read on the forward strand.
ACCAAATTTATTATTTTATGATAACATAAGCTTTTTCGCCTTCTTGTTCGCAGTATAGTTTTCCTATCAATTACCAACGTAACTGTGCAGAAGATCAATTTTGAAAATTTGGGGGCGCTCTTAAAAAAATGTGGCCATTAAATGATTTAATTCAAAATGCCCCTAGAATTGATTTTTTTATGAGTTGAAATGTTAGCCTTAGTAATCCAGTGTACCTAATCTTCATGCTAAATCGTTTTATCTGTAAGAGGGGTTCACGATTTTGTATTTTTTCTGTCCTGTTAAAGGACAGAAGATTACAGCATAGTGGCCTTTCGAACCGTGAAAAGGACAGCAATTGCTCATACAAACAAAACTGGCAAGATTGGGATCAACTCCAAATTTTGTGGTGAATTATTTCCAATGTTGTATACATAAAATGTGCCGCGCCTTCAATTCAAATCTTATAGAATGACAAACTTACTTCAATTAATGCACCGCGATACGCATTTTGTGCGGCATGGATGGTGCTAAACAGTCTTGGCAATCAATAGGCATTGCGCTATATAAATCTTGGAAATGGACTAATCATATCAATTGGTTCAAATTGTTTATATTATCCTACTTCAGCATTCGCACTGCCTTGGCCATCTTCATCATTCAACTCTGCCACCCCAACCACGCGTCCGCACGTTCTAAATCGTTTCAGCCGAGCTTCCATTTGGTCCTTGCTTTTCTTGCAGGGCTTGAACATAGTCTTCTCATTTCCAAATCTCCTCCTTTTGACGGCTTCTCACGAGTTTGTTTTTCCCAATTTTTCCATTTGGGTTCAGAATTCTCTGCAACTAATTTCTGTAATACGGGTTTAACATTGAAGTCATATTCACTTCAAAGACAATGGTTATTTTTCATTCAGAAAATTAAACTAAATCAAATGCATCCGGATAAGAACACAGCAGAAATACAAAATATTTTCACAAATTGACAACATTTCTAAGCCTCTCAGATGATAAAACGATAGTAATACAGCAAAACCTGCGAGATCCCCTGGGCAGGTACATATGCCTATGGGGTCAAAGGTCACATTAGGGTCATTAGATGTCCAAGCGAATTCCACAAAAGGGGCAAAAGGTCCACTTTTGCCAAATTGATATTTTTTAAGAAAGGTGTTAAAATGTTCAAAAAGTCCAAGAAAGGACTACTATATGGGGGTTGGGTTCACTTCTACCAAAAACGGGTCCACTTTTTCAAACAAAAGTCCACTTTTTCGAAGTCCATACCCCCCCAAAAAAATAAATTCTGTGTACGGTCCTGGTCTTGACCCAGTGATACCTTTGACTGAGTAAGCTTGTTTGTGTTGATGGCCTACAATAGAATCTGCTATGGGAAACCCTGCTTCTGGCTGAAACCACTAAGGGAGATAATTAAAATTGTAATAAACTGCTTAAAGGCTGACTCAGAGATTTCCCAAAGAGGGCGCCCTCAATTTTCAAACAAATTGTGTTTTTTGCATATAAATAATGCTTGTCCATATGATAATCACTGTGTGAAATAACTAAACTCAAATCGAAGTCCTTCATATAGAAAATCACAACTTTGTTTAAAAATTCCGGATCCGGAAATTTAAAAAAACGATATCCTATGGCACTGTTATCCTGTACATAAATGTGTACTGCATGAAAACGAAAAATCCGATTCATCTCTAACTTTAGAATTAAGCATTTTAGGTGAGTATCCTTAGTTCTAGTTGAATATTTTTAATTACCACCAACAAAAATTATATTTCAAAATCTCTGAGTCAGCCTTTAAGGCTGAATCAGTGGCGTAAATTTCCCTCATGTATCCAATCAGGGAATAAGGGAATGAAAGGGCACTGCCATGCATGCGGCCAATTATGAACAAATATTTATTTATTTATAACATTTGGCAAAAAGCACAGGCAAGAGCCCAATAGTGCTGACTAAAGCACTAAATTAAAGGGAAGCCTTATAAACACCAAAATTGAATAAAGGGAACTAAAATGAAGAAAATATGTAAAAGGACAAAACCAAAAAGGAATAAAACACTTAGACCTGGAGTGTCCTAACAGCTGCCTTGAAAGCAGGAAAGGAGGCACAAGTCACAGACAATGTTTCAGGCTAAATCATTTCACAACTTGGGCCCATGATGGAAAAAAAACTTCCGAAAAAGACGGGAGGAGATACTGAATGTTGGATAGAGGGCAACGAGAATGATGACATCGCGAGTTGGCAACAGAGTGAGGAGTAAAAACATGGAAGCAGAAAAGACCCGCAAGAATTTTGAAGAGATGACAGACAGCAAAAAAAGTCACGCCAGCCTCAAGAGACGCAGGGAAGTTTGGAGAAGGAGGTCATCATGTCAAGATTCCAAGACTGCAAAAAATGGTCCGACAAGCAAATTATGAAAGATCCAAGCCCGATGGTTAGGGTCTTGTTAAGTGGGTGCCAGACTGTGCTGCTATATTCTAATATGGGACGAAACCAAGGAGGAAATGTACAGGGTACGACAAAGATTTTTTTAGGACAAGCAAATGGAAATTCCTAGGATCATGCCTATGATCTTCCGAGCCTTTTTGCAGATGGCATCATATGTACTTCCAGGTAAGTTTGGGTAATGTGGATCCCAAGGAACGGTGATGTCAATAATTGTCAATGGGGCTGGGGTTAGATAAACAATGTAGGTTTGGGTAATATGGATTGTGGCTAGTAGATATGACCATGGCTTTAGTGTTCTTAGGCATTGGCTTGAAGGAAGGTGGATGTAAACCAATTTAAAAGACTTTGTTAATTGTCCTCTTGAAAGCCAATAGTATCTTGGGTGTTGTTAATAGGTTTGTACAACGTGGTGTCGCGGCGTATAACACTAATTTGCAACTTGAAGAAAAAGCGGATTGACAGAGATAGTCTATAAAGATCAAGAAAAGGAGAGGCCCCAGGACAGGTCTTGGGGGACCACGGAAAGAACATGACAAGGGAAGAAGTACAGCCAAGGACGGACACGCACTGGAACCTGTTAGTAAGATACGCGCACAGCCAAGACAAAAGAGGACCAGATATGCTGAAAGCAAAAAGGTTTGAAGAGAAGCCTGTGGGGAACTTTATCAAAGGCTTGTGTCAGATCAAAAAGGGCAACTGCCACATCATTACGTGCTTCGAGGGCATTGTGCCAGTCCGGATGGCTGTGAGGAGAGCACAGTTTGTTGAGGAGTTAGGGAGAAAACCAAATGTCTTTCGGTTAGCAAATTACTTTCTTGAAGGTGCGAGGAAGTTGCCTTGTGATGATTTTTGCCAAGGGGATTTTGGAGATGATTGGTTGGAGGGAGATAGGACGGTAGTTATTTATGGAATCTTGCTCCCGATTTGATAAACAGGAATGATGCGGGATACTTCCATGCAGACGGAACTTTGCCAAAGGAGAGTGAAAGATTGAAAATGTAGGAGAGAATACGGGAGAGATAGAAAGGGCAGTACCTTTAAGCATGCACCAGAGATACTCCACACCAGCAGCAGATGAAGAGTTCTGAAGAAGAAGAAGATCAAAAACTTCCTCAGGAGTGCAAATAATGGAGGACAGAGTGGCTGGGGGAGGGGTACAATAGAAGCAATGAATTGTCTGAGATATCAATATCATCATGGTTGAAAATTCAGCAAAAAATTGGTGAAGAGCATTAGCAATGTTTTGCGGGGGGCCTCCTATCCGCTACAACGTCCGTAACGCCATGTATGCATGGTATAGGGAAATTGATGGACACCCGAAAGCAGACTTAACCGCCCCCAAAAACCGCTTACTGGGTGCAGCCACTATCAGCAAGAGAAGCAAGATAGGATTTTTTAGAACGTTTGCTAAATATGCTCAATTGGCGGCAACACCGATTATGTTTGCTGAAATCAGCAATAAGCTTCAGTTAAATTTAAGCTCAATTCTCAATAAGGTAAAAAAAGAGCCAAAAACAATTACTGAAGTCCACGAATATGAGTTTCTGTTTTTTTGGAGGGCACCTGGCGTTCGGTGAAATCAGAAGCAAGGTCTGGCATTCAAGATGCCAGCTTTTCTTGTGCATCTCAGACATCAGATTTTGAGCCTGCGTCCATTTAAGAGTTGTTCTTCAATACATTTTGCCAGCAATTGAAGTGATGGTTAGTTTTGCCTGCCGTCATGAGTTCAGTTCTGGCTGAGTACTCTGTAAGATAGTTTAATGATGACAGCTAAGTCTTATTTTCAGAAATGCACTGTATGACCAATAATAATACATCATTTTGCCACAATTGTTGTTTAAGAGATTATACTTGGGGGCTCAAACTTTATGCTTTTCATGTTTGAGTAAAGTGAACATGCTTGCCATCTCATCAACAGGTCACCTTATGTAAAACATTCAGAAAACACATAGAACTTTTTGTAAGTCTGTTCTCTTAAAGCTTGTGTGTTCAGATTCATGTATATTGGTTGCTATAATGATAAGAGAGCCTGCCTAAAAACGAAGAACGACTAGGTTAAAACAGATATTTTCAAAATCGCATAAAAATCTGGCGAAGCAAACCCAATAAAGCAAGCACCCTGACGTTTACCGTTGCAACCAAAGGGATCGGGAGAAGAACAAAAAAGGCAATGTTAGATAAAGGGATAATAGAACCCTCCTTCAGTCCATGGTCTTCTCCTGTGGTACTTGTGAAAAAGAAAGACCAGACGTGGCGTTATTGTATTGATTACAGGAAGCTCAATGCTGTCTCATCCTTTGCCCTGAATAGATGAGTCCCTAGATAGATTAGCCAGAGCAAAATGGTTCTCAACCTTGGATCTCCAGTCAGGGTATTGGCAAGTTGAGGCAGCTCCCGAAGATCGCGAGAAAACTGCATTCTCAACTAGCCAAGGTCTCTTTCAATTCAGAGTAATGCCCTTTGGCCTAACCTCTGCTCCAGCTACCTTTGAACGGGTGATGGATAAAGTTCTCCATGGGTTACATTGGCAAACTTGTCTTGTTTATTTAGATGATGTGATTGTCCATGCCACTAGCTTTTCACAGGCCCTACAAAGGCTTTATCAGGTTTTTTGCAGGCTAAAGCAGGCTGGTCTGAAATTGAATCCAAAGAAGTGTCATCTATTCCAAAAGAGTGTGACCTACCTTGGCCATTTAGTCTCTGAAAACGGGATAGCCACTGATCCTGAAAAGATAGAATCCGTGTCTCAATGGCCCACCCCTAAGAATGTCACTGAAATCCTCAGCTTTTTAGGGTTATGTTCCTATTACAGGAAATTCATAAAGTCCTTCTCTACCGTTGCAAAACCACTACATGTCCTTACTGAAAAGAACAGGGTGTTTATTTGGACCTCAGAAGCTGAAGAGGCCTTTCAAAACCTGAAGCAGAAATTAATCACATCTCCCATCTTAGCATACCATGACCCAGAAGGTTCTTTCATATTAGACACTGATGCTAGTAATCTTGGGTTGGGTGCTGTCCTATCCCAAGTGCAAAATGGGGAAGAAAGAGTGATTGCATACTATAGTAAGACCCTTAATAAGCCAGAAAGAAGGTATTGTGTGACCCGTAAAGAAGTTCTAGCCATTGTAGCCTCTGTAAAACACTTTCACCATTGCCCCTATGGGCGGGAGTTCACCATACGCACTGACCATGGAGCCCTTAAATGGTTAATGCAGTTCAAACACCCCAAAGCCCAAGTTGCCAATGGATAGAGGTTTTAGACACATATACATTGAGCACCGTCTTGGATGCCACCATGGTAATGCCGATGCTTTATCTCGTAAGCCCTGTGAGGGTACAAACTGTGTACAATGTGAACGCATAGAACGTTGCATGCACGAGAAGCCAGTACACATTCCCGCTAGGTTACCAAAAACCGAACCCACTCCTAAGACAAATAGAGATAGCCAGGAATCGAATCAGAACGTTTTTACAGTGCACGGTAAAGACAATGACAATTCCTGGATAAATGGAAAAAACAAGACTGAAATCAGACAAGCTCAACTTGATGATCCAATTATTGGAAAGAACCTTGGGCTTAGAGAAACTAGCCCCCAACGACATTCTTGGTAAGATATATCCATAGAAAGTCCATGTTTCAAGACTTCCTTTTCCCACTGGGATAATCTGTTTGTGAACAATGGGGTATTGTATTTGGGAAAGATGATGAGGTCCCCCTTGAATAGGTAGGCATTTTATATAAGGAACTGAGGGCATCTTTGGAAGAGACACAGAGGGTGGATACAGAACTGGTCCCAAATTCAGACTTAAGGAGTAGAGGTCTCACATAAAGAGGAAAAGGGAAAGGTCCCCAAGTTAGGTAGAGAAACAGTAACTGGTACTGCCTGAAAGTTGGCGTACAGAGATACTTCATGAACTTCACAGTGTAAGAGTAGCAGGCCATTTGGGAATTGCTAAAATCTTACACCGGGTGAGTCATAGGTTTTATTGGGCAGGTTATGCAGAAGATGTGAAAAGATACGTTAGGAACTGCCCTGAATGTGTTCACAAACAGAAACCCAAGGGAAAAGCCCCTATGAAATTGTACCACACTGGAGCGCCTATGGAGCGCATAGCCTTAGACATATTAGGACCATTACCTGAAACCGATCAAGGAAACAGATATGTCCTGTGTATAGGTGATTATTTCACTAAGTGGATGGATGCCATACCGATCCCCAATCAAGAAGCTAAAACCATAGCCAAAGCTTTGGTTCACACAGTCATCTGTAGATTTAGAATACCCCTGCAAATTTATACTAACCAAGGTCGGAATTTTCAGTCTGCTTTAATCCTTGAGCTATGTCAATTACTAGGTATTGATAAGACCCGTACGACACCATACAGGCCTCAGTCTGATGGAATGGTAGAAAGATTTAATTGAATGTTGACAAGCACGCTAAGTAGTTTTGTATCCTCAAACCAAAAGGATTGGGATATTTACTTACCCTTTGTTATGATGGCATGCAGATCTGTATCTCTATCTGTCAGCTACTGTACAATCGCCTGGTGTGGCTGTCCCGTACAGGTAACGCTGGAAGGGGCTGGATGCACTAAATTTTAAAGTGAGCTTTATGCGCAATGGTGGCGAGGTCAATGGAGCTCAACTGAGTTTTAAAAATGGCAATTGAAGTAGCTGTCCTGATGTAGTCGGGGAGGTAATTCCATTCTGGTATAGTCCATGGGTAGAGTGAATGAAGATAGGTGTTCTTGTTTGGTCTTATGCGATCGTAGATGAAACTGCCATGGTGTTGTCTGGTGTTTGGTCTGGTTGTAGTCTGGTCTTTATTGGTTTGGTGCATAAGATGAGCAATATTATTTGGAATAAGGCCATGAGTTTCTTTGTAGATGGTACATAGTCGGGCTTTCATGCGTCTGATGTCGAGTGGTTCCCATTCAAGCTTGGTTATCATATTGGTGACGCTTGATTCTTTAGAACAGTCATTAAAGATGAATCAGGCAGCATGTCTTTGAACTTTTTCCAATGTGGTGATGTTATTTTTCTGGCGAGGATCCCATATCGTCAGGCAGTATTCTAGGATTGGCCGAATTAATGCTTTGTAGGCAGCTTCTTTAGTTGCTCTGTCACAACAGGAAAGGTTTCTTCTAAGTAGACCCAGAGTTCTATTAGCTTTGGCGGCAGTCTGATTTATATGTTTATTCCAAGAAAGGTCAGATGACAACTCCACTCCTAAATAAGGGTAGTGTTTCACCTCTTCAAGTAGAGTGTCTTCCATATGATAACGATTAATGAGTGGGTTTCTTTTGCGAGTCATCCTCATTGAGAAACATTTTTTGTGATTAAAGCCCATCTGCCAGGTGTTTTCCCATTTGCAAAGTTTATCAATATCATCCTGGAGGATCTTTGCATCACTGACTGTTTTTATTTCTCTATAAACTATGCAGTCGTCTGCAAAAAGTCTAACACTGGATGAGAGGTCATCTGGCAAGTCATTGATATAGATTAAAAACAGCAAGGGGCCCAACACCGTCCCCTGAGGAACGCCGGACTCTACTGGAGACTCAGAAGATGATTCTCCATCAACTACAACCTTCTGATGACATTTGGTGAGGAAGGAGTCGATCCAGGAGTAAATGTTGTTGCGAATTCCAACCTGATGTAGTTTGGTCAGGAGTCTACGATGGGGGACGGTGTCAAACGCCTAGCTGAAATCCATGATGATGAGATCGGCTTGGCTACGATTATCCAGAATAATATTGAGGTCGTTGGTCAGAGCTGCAAGCTGCGTTTCACATGATCTGCAGTCCATGACAGCCATGGGTTCACCCCAAACATGATGATGGGGAGGGAAATCAAGTTACCTGTAGACCTGGTTTATGGGAATCCAGTCGTATCTCCTAACATGCCTAGAAAGACCCCTAATGATTATGTGGAAGCTGTGTCTGAAATCCTAGAAAAAGTGCATAAAATGGCTAGAAGTAAACTTAGAATATCAGGGGAAAAGAAAAAAAGAAACTATGACCTTAGAGGGGGAAAAGGGTTGCCAAACTTTGTCAAGGGACAATTAGTCTGGTATTGCTGCCCTGTGAAACAAAGAGGACTTAGCTCTAAGCTGCAAATGATGTGGCATGGCCCTTGTAAGATAACAAGACAGATATCTGATCTTCTCTATGAAATTGAGACAACCAACACTTTGCACAAGAAAATGCAAAACATAGTGGTACATTGTGACAAACTGAAACCCTTTAAAACTAACACCAATGACCAATGTACAACCGACCTCTTGAAAGGGCTAGCCTGGTGACTGGTAGTCATGTTGATATCCCACTTGTAGGTGCGCCTAGTACTGCCCCATATGTAAGCAAATCAGGCCGTATCATAAAGAGTCCGCAATGGTATGGAATTCCAAACTATTCATCTGACCAATAATTGTGTTCCTCTGTTCTTCCTTTTCTTTTTTCAGAATGGCGTATCCATATCATGGGCGACCCCGTTTTGGTGGATCCAGGGGCCCCAAGACCACTGATGGCACACTACCACTGCCCATTCAGACACCATGGGGAGACCGAACTAAGAGCGCACCTCCAAGAAAGGCATCTGTTGACCACCACCTCACAAAGGGCTACAACACCAACCCAACCAATTAATCGTTTTCCCAGCATTACAGGCCCCAGTCACCACTGCCAATGGTTCACAGCCATCGCATCCAATACTGACCACTGCCACAAACATCACAGAGCCACCTCCCTCTAGGCCAACTACCGCCAGCAACATTACAGAACCACCTCGCACAGTTCCTGCTACCCCTGACAATTCATCTTCCTCCACTCCAACTACAACTTCCAACACCCCTGGACCATCCCACTCAACCTGTTGGTCCCTCTAATGATCAGCCAAGACCCATTAAGAAGCAAAAGCCTCAAACACCAGGAAAGGGGTTTCCCTGCCCTGAGCCTGATTGTAGGGACCACTAGTAGAGCACTTAAAGTGCATGCTAAAACACATGCCCAACCCTTGCAAAAAAGGGTAAAATACCCACCAACCAAAGGGGTCAAGGGGTCCATGAAAAAATCAGTCCCCATGAAATACAAGGGCATAGACACCCCTTCAAGTAGGAAGAGCCTGGGGTCTTACGGACAACAGCCCAAACTGACATCCCCATATCAATCTTTGGGAGTATGTCTGAATCAAGTTCATCCTCAGATTCAGAAGATTGTGTGGAAGTTGCCCCGAGACCTCAAAATAGGCCCCTTCCAGTTGTCGAGGAAGGAGAGGGTGAGGAGAGGACTGATCAAGAGGAGTCGGAGCTGCGCAGAGAGTCGACCAAGGAGTGCAGACAGAAGAGAGTGAATTTGTACTACGATTCGCAAATGGAAAACTCACCATGAAGTTTGAATTGAATAAAATTGCAATGAACTTTGCTTCAAGAGGACTGTTGGATTTGAACAATAAACTTTGATGTTTACCTTCGCACTAACTGTGGATGGATTGTGATCAGTTTGCAATGAACTTTGCTTCAAATGGACTGTTGGATTTGAACAATAAATTAACTCTACTATTTACCTTCGCATGTACTGAGGTGTACTGAGGAGATTAACCAATATGAATTTGCTTGAATGTTCACTTATTATTTTAAAAATGTCAAGTACGTGAAAGCATAATTAAAGTTTGTAATGTTAAATTATACCTTACAGAGTGTTTTGTAACAACAGGATACCGCCACCTTGGCCATGACTTAGAGAATAAAGGTATGATTTTGGGAACCGGTACTCTCTTTACAAAGAATTGAACCCAAGGCGATACCATTATTTTAAGTGGAAGAACGAGGCCGGAGGCCGAGTTCTTCCACGCAAAAATAATGGTGTCGCCGGGTTCAATTTGTCGTAAAGAGAATACTGGTTCCCAAAATCATACCTTTATTCTCATTCTTAAAGGTGCAACGAGAGATTTTTGAGGCACCCAATTATTGTGTCATAATAGTAATTTCATATAGACTAGACACTCAATAGATTTCTTTCTTTGTATTGGGCTAAAGAAATGCCTTAGAAGAGAGAAAAAGGTGATTTTGATTTGCTCATATTTCAATGTAAAACATAGGCTGAATTTTGTATTTGCTCTTATACAAAATTAGAAATTTCAAATTTTTTGTACCAAAGAAACATTTCTCAGCTTAATCCTTCAGATGGGGTTATTTTTGATGGAAAGCTTTACATCAGGGCAAAAATCAGTACTTTCGAATTTTTTAGGGACACCTGATATGTGAAATCTCTTGTTGCACCTTTAAACAGCTTTATCATTTAAGGTCATCTTTAACCCAATTTCGCGATGCTTTACAGCTTAATTACAACAAGAAAGGACTGCCACCACCCAGTGACAACAATCGAACAACCCGTTGAACGCAACGATCATACGCAACGAGACGCAACGTAGGCAGGCGCGCGCGAAAGTAGCAAAACGTGGTATGACGCAAGCGCTTCAACCTAAAATTAACTTAGCGCGTACTACCTGGGTTCAATTAAACGAATTAAACCCGGGCATCAACCAATGAAATTGCTTACATTTTCACAGCTGTTTAAGAATGGTTGATTGTTCTAGTCATTTGAGGTCTTATGTACCTCCTAAATAAAATTATATTGGAATAAATATCCTGGTGACTACAAATACTCTTATATTTCTGCTGCATCAGGCCATCACATCATCAGGCATGGAAGAAAGAAAGAAAGAAAAAAAGGATAAATTTGGAAAATTTGAGGACAAAATTGTGTTTGAGAAAGGGGGTGGTGTAATGAAATTGAAGGATAGTCAACTATTTTTTTTTAGTCAATACAAAAGCTGGGAAATCTGTCTCGTCAAAGTAAATTATACATCCTATGGCCAAGTGCAGGCTCCCTATATCCTTTGACCATATTGCTATGCCTTACGACGTGCATTATTTTGCACAACCCACCTTCAATCCATTTGTTAAATTCACGATGTACAAAAACCCAAGCTTAGCCTACCCAAGGGTTCCGAATTTGGCTCTTAAGTATTGTAATTTGTCTTTTAGCACAGTCCTGAAACCTTACCTTTCTTAGATCATAATTTTGTTGCTCCGGGAATTACATTTCGTGATTTAATCAATAAATAACAGTTCAACATGTGCGTAAATACCGCATAAAAAGCACTCGTCCGTCGATGTTTACCTTGGCGATGGCAAAGTCCGGCATGTAGTTTAAACCCATTTTCTGAAAAACGGCGATGAATTCGGCCTCAAATTCACTCAGTAACCCTAACTTTTGCTCATTTCAAAAAGCTATCCGCGTAGATTTTGATTAATGTCCTCAAAATACCAAAACATGTCCTTTGGGGCATAATTTTTGAGTCTGAGAAAGTTTTGAAATTTTTGTAACCAGTGCGTATAACGCGTACGCCGTAGAGGGCTCACCTGTATGACGTATTTAGATATGCTTTTTGGTCTGACAACTCAAGTATTTTAATTGGCCCAATCTCTCCCGCGTGTTGCGAGAACTTCAAAAGGGACGCGGGAGAGACAATCGCATCATTTTTCATTTTGACCACGGTCCGAGCCACAATAATCTCCCGCATAATCTAGCCTGTCCTTTCTGAACTTGGCATCCCGAATACAAAGTGGACTGTGTTCGCCTCGGTTTTGTGTTCAATTCTAACCTTGATGTCCACGAACGGTGCTCATTTTATACATGTGACAAAAAACTATGCTCTTCCAACTGCCACCACCTTAGACCTATCCTCCCCCAATAGTGCATCCGCGCGGAGCTCCCCTTTCCCACGAAGAGCCTTATCCCGAGGCCACCGCAGGAGCACGGCACAGGTAGCGGACCGGCCCAGCGGAGCCGGAGCACCAGCCGCACGCACCGGGAAAACCCGTAGCCCCACCCGCCGCACCGGAGCCCCACCAGCCCCACGGAGCACCACCAGCCCCCAATCGGAGCACCACCAGACCCCACGCGGAGCACACCCCCAGCCCCGACCGGAGCACTCACCCACCACAGGAGCACCCCACCCCCACGGAGCCCCACCAGCCCCACCGTGAGCCCAACCAGCCCCCCACCGAGCACAACCGCCAACCGGAGCACCCACCAGCCCCACCGGAGCACCACCGGCCCCCACCGGAGCACACCCGCCCCACCGGAGCACCCACAGCCAACGGAGCACCACCAGCCCCCACTGAGCACCACCCGCCCAACCGAGCACCACATCCCCACCGGAGACCCACGCGGAGCACAACCCCGCACCACAGATCACCACCCGCCACACCGGAGCACGCACCAGCCCCCACCGGAGCACACCTAGCCCCCACCGCCCCACCCGCGCCCCACCCGGAGCACCACACGCCCCACCTGGATGCACCACAAGCCCACCGGAGCCCACCAGCCCCACGGAGCTACCCCAGCCCACCGGAGCCCCACCCGCCCCGACAGAGCACACCCGCCCCGACCGGAGCCAACCAGCCCCCACCAGCCCCGACAGAGCACCAGAAGCGCAACGGATCACCACCATACCCCACCTATCACCCACTCTCCCCACCTGAGCCCACCATCCACCACCTATCACACCATCCCCACCTTATCACCACCCTCCCCCACCATCCCCCACCTATCCACCAACCATCCCCCACGTTGACCAGCACCATGGTGAACTCTTGGCAGTATTTCATAGTATTTTATTCCCAAATCCCAATGTCACCTCTTTTAACTTACTTCCACCTCTCCACTCCCAAAGGCAATTTTATTTACTAAAATGCAGCTTTCTTGATGACAGAACTCTCTATGACAAAGTTAGGGAGAGGATGTTATAAGGCCATTCACAATTAATTGCAGACTTCAACCACACTGTATCACAGCCATATCATGGAAGCGGCAATTCACAACAGCCAATGGGCATTCTACTTGCAAGTGTCTGGCTCTGAATCAAAAAACAGAAAAAATACTTGTTTCATTACCTTACCAAATACAACATCATTGAAAGTTATTAAAAATCATGACCTTGGGAAACAGGCACCCCTATCATGGTTTGTTAGTTGATTCCTTTACATCCCGTGGGTTGGTACTAACAATAACAAATCAGGAATTTGGCAAAAATTCAATAGTTATTAGTTGGGATAATTTGTTTTTATATTATTATGGAAATTGCATTTTAACAGCATTTTTTTATGAATTGTCAAAAATTTTTTGGCATTTTCACCAATATTAAAATATTTCAAGATTATTAAAATTGAACATGGTAAAAGCAGTAAGGTACATCAAATCCTAAGGAAATTTTGCACAATTCTTAAACATTTTAATTATTTATT
>JAMKCH010025245.1:0-19623 GCA_023653785.1 Ophioderma brevispina
CCGAACCCGTGACCTTCGGTCATGAGTCGGCAATCATATCCGCTGGACCACTGTGTCCCAAAAATAGTAACAAAAAATATAGGAAAACAAGCAAATAAAAACAGTATTAGTTTAAATCATCCACTCATAAGTTATTAATTCTCATCCTATTGTATATCTTTCACTGTCCTAACCTTATTTTCATAATATTTATCATATTAATTCTTTGCTATTTCTATGATGAACAAATAAATTTGATTGATTGGTAACCTTAACTTTTAAGGCGAAGTTTTAGGGTTGAGTTTGGGATAAGCTCAAGTTTAGAATAAGGGTTAGAGTTTATTTTAGGGTTAGCGTTTTAGGGGTATGGTTCGATTTGGGTTAGGATTGAATTGTATGGTTCGGTTAGAGTTTAGGATTAAAGTTAGAGTTTAGGGTTAAGGTTTAGAGTTTAGGGTTACTGTTAGAGTTTAGGGTTATGGGTTAAATGTTTAGGTAAGGGTTAGACATTTTAGGGTTAGGTCAAGATGTTTGGGGTTAGTTTAACTGGGATAGGGTTGAGGAGTAGGTGTAGTGCAGTGTTTTAGTTTCACATCGCTTGCAAGCGACTATAACTAGTGCCTACTCACGTCGCAGGTCATTATTAGGAATTAGGAATGCTGCAACTTTGCAATGCTTATCGCAAACCGTGTCCATAGATTTTCTTCCAAGAGTCGCACTTGACACTGCATATTTTAAGCATACTTGGCAAGCCTTTTAATGACTATCCAGTTCACCTATCAAACATCTTTCAGTTCGAATTCGGCAGCGTTTTGGCAGTTAGCATTTCATTTGACAACTGTTTGAAGTTTCGTCGATGTGCCATTATATTTAGTCCGGCTATCAAGTAACCGCCGCTATTAGCATGTGGTGCTACTACCAATTGAGGACTATATGACCAGGCTATATATTTGTAACATGCCTAACTCACTCAAGGACCATATAGAATTTAAATATTCCCCTCCCCCCATCTGCCACATTGGCACAAATTACAATCACAATTTCAACAACAAATCTCACGTATATTATACTCCAAATTCCACAGAGGATGGAATAGTACCACAGTTTCTAAAAATATGGAAATTTAATGCCCAATTTTGGGTTACGCCCTATCTTTGATGTGGTGGGAAGAGTGAAGAACGAAGCAGTCAGTTATAATCGGCTGCTACATAGACTGAACATAACACTGTGTAGACCTATCACTTTGAGGAAATCTGCAATTTGTACTAATTCAAACAGGCTGTACGATACACACACAACACACACAATATCCATGAGATAATTGAGAGTGTTTGCTTTCTTCTAACTCGAAGGAAAGACGACGCCCTTTATAGCTTTCATGAGAACGGATGATTTTGAAACATTCTGTAGCTAAAGCGACATGCTAAGTTGGCCATTTGCTGGTTTTGAAAAAAATAACACTTTCCATACCTTCCCTCAGAATCGCTATTATGTACAATTATAAAATACAGATTTCCAATGGTAATTGAACCTTTCCACGTATGGTACCTCTCCACCCCCGAAATCACCCACATGCCGCTCTTTCCAATGATGTACATATATTAATTAACAAGATAGGCGTTGCTTTGTGGTTCTTGTTGGGCGCGCTCAATTTCCCATGTATGGTTTTCCCTGCGGGGGCATGAAAACTAAATGGTAATTGCCAAAAATATCATCTTCTACTTATTATAACCACTTATATTTAATCTGTTCATAAATAAATTGCGGTAATGCGCGGATCCATTCAGTGATTTGTCCAGGCCTAGTGTAGTAATCCGAGACTCGTTGTCTTGTGTCCAGGGTCTCCTTTGTGAGAACACTATTCATAATCCAAGTCCTTAGACCTCCTGCCTATTATGGGTACTTTTCATAAAGAGCTGGCTCCATTTAGCCTCTTTGGGGGGGTAGTTTGACCGACTAACTTACGGTCTCCAAAACCAAGACATCTATGGCAACACACGTCATTGCGGGTCACGCATGGCTGGCTTTAATTCTTGTCCCCGAATATACGTTATTAAAAAGACGGGCGGAAAGACGGTTATGAAATTGTGCATAATTTTACAAAAATTTTCAATTTCTTTTAAAAACAAATCGATATTTCCAATGCAAAGACAAACCCTTCATGGCATTAAGGTGTTGTTTATGAATTACATATTTCAAGGTAAATATATACGAGTCAAAAATGGCAATATTTATCATTTCATAAAACTGAACTACCAAATCCCCCGAAAACACCAAATGAAAGCTTGTATCCGTGGCTAAATAAGTTCCGTGTACGTGAAAGTGTATGAATTCGCAGGAAAGCAGGTGTCATATAATACACTGTCCGTGTGCCTGAGTGTCCTACCCACAGAGTGTCTATATAGATAGAGAGGCAAAACGTTACGTATCTTTAGAAATACACTCGTCTCGCATGTTTTTGCGACCACAAAGAAAACAATAGAGTACCAACAAATAGAAAGCAATGGCTTGCCCTCCTCTTCCAACTACTGTGGGTGCCGCTTTGCCAGATACCTAAATCGTTAGTGATACAAATTAATGTATGTGTTTTAGAGGTGGCCAGTGTAATAATAGTGTACTTGGATCTTGTGCTCAGATACTCTTTTTTCTCTCATAATGCAATGCGCGCTTAGGTTAAAAGATTTCTTCATTGAGGCGGTTTATTTAAATCAAGACGACTGCTGTGTCATTTCATTTCGGTGTGTTCCCATGGGTAGGACAAAATTTTAACCACCCAATAGCACCCACATCCAACACCTGATATTTTGGCGATTGTTGTATCGAATTGACATTATGTTTGTCTACATCAAGCACCCAAACTAATAATTATTCCGTGCAATACTCAAAATGTCAGCGGGCCCCCACGGACTACTTGGTTTTGAATGGGTTTCACCCCCTTGTTCCTACCAACCATTTGTCTATTGTGGTTCCTCTCCATTGGATACTGTATGCCCCCCCAAAAAACAAACCCGTCATTGCTTCAGCACGTACCCAAATGCCCGTCTATCAAGGTCCACGGTTCATTCCTTCAATGTTTTGCTATGGTAGCTATAGACACTCTCTCATGGGGACCTCATTTTCTTTACACCGGGTCACGTAAAACATAAAAACTCTGCACAACAACCTTTAAGCCGGGGTAAAAACTCGCACACGTCATATCAAATGCGTAGCACATTTCGTCCCCACATCGTACAGGAGCTTGTATGCAGCGACCTGTAAAATGTCATCGTTATGCACACTGATTATCTTCTTTGGACCGTCCCATACAGTGAACAGAACAACAAGTTATAAGAAGAACGTATTTTCAATAGCGTGTTATGGGGTCCTTGCTGTGTGACAAATCAAGACTATTCATATTTAATGTTGACATGGCTTTCTTGAATATATTCCCATTTCACGTACACGGCAACTTTACCTAGTCTAGAAATCCAGCTCTTATTGATGTTCAGAATTCTGGCTGGATTGTGTTTTCGAGTAGAGAGCAAGTTAAATTTTGTAAAAATGTTTGGCAATCATTTTTTAGTAATACAAATGTTTTTGAAATACGACTGGGCAATAGATCTAGATGTATTAATCTGTAAACTATCAAATTTACCATTTTAACGTGTTTGATTTCTGATCATAAAACCGCGCGCGAATTTTTAAAGCACGTTTTCAAATCGTACGACTTCAAGTAACTGCGCAATGCATACGTTTCTCATACCTTTCACATTTGACCTCGATACAAGTGGTATTTTTGGAATAGAAACACCTTGCGAACACGTTTTCAAACACCAACGCAAAATTGACGCGAAATTTTACTACGAATTATTGTAGAGGGCCTCCTTCGCTCCTTTTTTGCGGCGATGCCTCCTTGAAATACCGAGAGGGCGACATACCATTTTCTTAAGGGACAACAAAAAACCACTTAACACCCACAGAATTTATTTTGAAACAGTAACGGTATAAATAAAGATCGCCGCGCTCTTTCAAATTGTTTTCAGAAGCGTATGAAAAGCAAAGTAGGGAGGTAAAACCCGAAAGTGTATCCTCACGTGGGTTTGGGGTTCCCACTCAGAACGTCCCAAGCTTTTCATGGAGTGCAGATGGACTTTATACAGTTGGGTGGCAGCGACTTGTATAAAGTGATAGGTATTCAGAGTGCTTATCTATGGCTCGTAGCTGCATCTATAAAAGTAACGCAGATGGACGACTTTTTTTAAATAAACATCAAAATAATAGTAGATTCATTCAATAATTCTTTTACTCATTGACTGCCACTGTGGGGCCAAATTGGCAAATGCCAATATTGGCCCCATTATGTCAAGGCTAGCTGCCATTCTGGCCACGTTGTGTCTTCGTCTCCAGCCCCACACTGTGCAGATGCAAGAATGGGCACACTGTGCAACTACCTATCTGTGGCCATAATGGCCTAAAAATCTCCTGTGTAGTTTTATGGAAAAGCTTTACAATCAGGGCAACAATCAGAACTTTCAATTTCTTTAGGGACACTGTATGCGAAATCTCCCTTTGCCCCTTTACCTTGGTAATCTTTAGTGTTACCCCTCGTCTTACCAAGCCATGTTTTGTAACACAACTCCCTAAGGGGGGTGGTTCCACCCCACCCTGTTATTGTTCGGTACTGAACACCCGATTCCTGTAATTTGGTACCAAAGATAGCTTAGAGTTTCTTCCTTTCCATTGTACAAATAAGTACTAACATCCATTATGACTTCACCATGACATCATATGTTAGAAGTACTAAAATACTGAATATAGGGTTGGAAAATTGATATTTCGCAATTTAGCGACTCAAGCACCCTATTAGAGCTCTAAAATGATGTCATTATATAAACTAGTCTTTTCCCATCAATAGAGCCAACACCGCATGAAAATCTGATTTTCCTAACCTTTTTGGCGAAAAATTGAATTTTTTCACTGTGGTTTCTATGGAAATGGCAGTTTTGCTGACATCGAACTTTATGACCGTCATTGTGACTAAAGCTAGCATGTTGGTACTCATTTTGGTAATCATGGAAAGAGGAGGACCATAGCTATCTATTGGTACAAAATCATTGTCTGTAATGTTCCCTGTGTTGTGTAGTCATGTTGGTACTTCTCTCCGGAGGGGGGGTGGTTCCACCACCCCCTATCGATCACTTTGGACACCCTGTATCTTACCTATACCCGGTTGATGTTTGTTTTTGGATTAAAAGGAGCGAACATGTCCCCATGGACAATTACATTAAATATTGCATCCCAAAGGGGGTTTTGATTAGAGCAAGCCCGGGAAAAAACCTGAGGGGGGGGCCCCCAATTTCCCCCCCCCCCTTCGGTAACGTATCTGTGTAAGACTAGAGAATAGATAACGCTATCTATCATGGTTGAGTACTGATTTCCGATGATGTTCAGAATACCTATGCTTGGGACAGTCAGATTTACATGTACAGGTAGGAAGCTTGTTTTGGGTCTGACACCTTTAACGGCCGAAAAATAAGGTATTTCATTGTTCAGTTCCGAACTACTGAATCCACTAACACTGAAGTTAATATTATCGAAAACTATGGAAGAACTGTGACCCTTTCAGGAAGTAAAATGTTCTATAACACATTTACATTGATTTCCGGACGACGGAACCTGTTACCGTGAAAAGTTGTTGGTATACTAACCCATATTGTAATGTAATAAACTACATACATGTTCAATAAATTTAACCTCAACCACCAATCCAATTAATAAACATTCCTTATTCGTGGGCGTGTTTATCATGTTAACAAAAATTTGATTGTATTCGGTCAAAGCTCCGCCCAGATGATAGTGCGTGCAGCAAATTACTCTGTGTAGTCTAATACATGACTCGCGCAACTGGTGCGGTTTTATACTGCGTCGTGGCCTTTGCGTCGTTGGTACGCAAATGCAATTACGCAGCGTGACGATCACCGCGGCGCGATGACTGTGGTTCTTTGGATTGAAACATTGTTTTCAAGAGGGCGGAATTATTGAAATGAATAAAAAGAATGATGTTAGAATATATTTTGACAAATAAATTTATAGAATAAGGTATGATTTTGGGAACCGTACTCTCTTTACGACGAATTGAACCCAAGGGATACCATTATTTTAATTGGAGGAACGAGGCCGGTCTCATTCTTAAATAGCTTCATTTAAGGTCCATGGACATGCTTTTTATACATCTATATTACCACCAAAAAATGGTTTCCTTCATAGTATGTATTGGTATCAATGTAAATCTGTATGAGTAATTGAGAAACCTATATTTATAAAAATTGGGCTAATATCATGTGTTTTTTGGACAAAGCTTTAAAGGAATCCAAAATGGAAGTGATTAGCGCGCCCCGACAAGCTGACCCAGAAGTGACGTCCGATAAAAATCGCGTTACGCGATACGCGTCATGATCTGTCTCGTGGAACGGACGGCGGGTGCCCAGTTTTCTTGCATACGTACACAGTTGACTTCTCGTGATATGCGTCGCACGTGTTGTATCATAATGTCATAATTTTCTGATTTGGTGCCTAAAATTACGATAATAATGCGTTATTGTCGACGGGTGCACAGCGGCGACCGTACCGACAAGGAGAATCAAAACAGAATAGCTTTATTCAGTTCCCAACAAGAAACCGACAAGGAGAGTTTCTGGAGTGTGCGCTGCGGTTAGCCCACGTGTGAGCTATGTTTACAACTTGTTACTCTGACGTCATTAACGGGGCAAATCCAACTCCAGCATCTTGATACGCGTTCGCGCAAACAGCAGAAGGCCCGTCAGTTTGTGGTATATTATCCTTGAAATTTACACTTTCACGATGTTCACTTTAAAATCTGTGTTGCGATATGTACTGTTGAGGTACGAAAATGTAAGAAATTAAGAAATGTCTACTCAGCCGTGTCGCATTGACCTTTAAGGTCATCTTTACCCAATTTCGCGATGCTTTTACGGCTTTTTTTTTTTTTTTAAAGACAACAAGAAAAGGACGCCACCACCCGTGACAACAATCCGAACCAACCCGTTGAACGCCACGATCATACGCAACGAGACGCAACGTTGGCAGGCGCGCGAGAACGTAGCAAAACGCGGTATGACGCGAGCGCTTCAACCTAAAAATAACATGATCCGCAGGCGTGTACTACCTGGGGGGGGGGGGGGGGTGTTTGGGGGTTGTTTTTGGGGGTGGGGGTGGGGGGTGGGTGGGTTTGGGGGGGGGTGTGGGGGGGGTGGGGGGGGGGTTGGGGGGGTGTGTGGGTGGGTGGGTTTGGGGGGGTGGGGGTGGGGGTGGGGGGTTTATCAATTGTCGAATCGAACCCTGGCATCAGCCAAATGAAATTGCGTACATTTTCACAGCTGTTTCGAATATGCGAGAGAAGCACAAATGATACATTTCTATTAAGAATTAGAATAAACGATGATATTTTTTGTTTTGGGCCATTTAGATGTTGTCAATAATGGTGTCATAAATCCATATTTTATCGTGGTGTATACCGGCTGCGCCGGCATCCACCATTCAAAATATTGGAATGGCCCAACCATTATGACACCATCTAATGCCAAAACAAAAATCTCATCTTTATTCTCTAAGCATAGTTTGATAGTGTCGATAATTACCAATTATGTCTAATGGTGTTTATGCTCCCATCGCAGTCCCATCTCAATCACTGGAAGATACCGAAGCATTGTGTGAAAAAGGGATACGGCCCGTAGCGACTGCGTGTTCACTTTTCCGTGTTTGTGAGCACCGAAGTACCCGACAAAAACGTTCAATTTTCTCGCTAGTTTCTATAGGTTCAGACCAATAAACGATAATATTCAGCAAAACAAAACAGTAGTAAAGACCCTCTGATGTAAAAATCTCCATAGAACCCCTTCGTTTTCCGGAGATATTTGAGATTAGCTTCATTTACACACGGACGCAGAGAGGAACCAAATAAAATCAACCTACGGCCGCATCATTTTTTTTTTTTTCCACAATGCATTACGTTCGGTATTTTTCCACTCTTGAGAATTTTCAAACACTGGATTCAATTAGCCAACGGTTTAATTAGAGCATAAAGGTATTATTTGGAAAACGGGGGTTCGTCCGCGAAACTTGAATCGTAAGGGTAACCAAAACTTATGCTGAGCGCTTGTTACGATTTCTCACAAGTGTGTTGAACGTACGTGCGTTCGCGAACAATGGACGTTAGACAGTCGTAGGAATACTTTTTCGCATAACTTAAGATCATATTACGTGTCTTCTATATGGGCGCATTCGTGGGTGCAATTATGTACGAGTTGATGTTTCGATTAACGGAGTATACAAGCATACCGGGTTTTTGGGTGAGCATAGACCTAATTGAAACTGATAAAAGTAATCGGACTAACCCTGCGAATGTTATAATCCTCTTGGTTTATGAGAACCGCGTTAAAGTCTGTACTTTCGATAGATTAGATAAGCCTACCCGGCACAGAAAGACAATGGGTTCAAAAGACCAAAGAGGGCGGCTATTTTTCTCATTTAGGAGTCATTCTTGTTGGTTGGAAGAAAAAAAATTAAAACATTTTTAAAAAAAATGAAAAGTAATTATAGGCCTATAGCAAATAAACGAAAATAAAAGACATGAATGAATTTACAAGGTAACTGGTAAATGTCTGCAGGCAGCCAGGAAGAAATGTCTGTAACCAATTGAAGAAATGGCAAGCAACGAAGAAGACCTGCCAAATTGCACTGATTTTATAAAAGATTCAACAAAACTGGGAATGGGCAATAAGTGACAAAAAAAGTTATGTACTTTTTCAATTGGGACTTCGAAGATTTCGAAAAAATATCTGTGTGTGCATTAATTTAGTATCTAGAACTAAAAATAGTCAACCTTAAAATTACTTGCTTCCACCAAGAATGAAATGGTTTTTTTCTGTTTGGTTTGATGTAGTAAACATTTATGGTAGTTTAAATAGTACCAGTAATAGATAGGGCCTAACTGTAAAACAGAAATTTCGGATCCGGAAATTGTATTACAGTGTGAATTTTTTAAAAGAAGGGACATCGATTTGAGCTTAGTTTTTTGCGATAGGCCTAAGTGTGGAGAAAAGCATTATCTCTCTCTCTCTCTCTCTTCTTCGTTCTTTTTTCTTGTGCGTGACAGTGGATAGATGAGCCAATCTGTGTGAAAAGGAATGCACGGGTTATACATGATTGCAATGAGATTGTTACAGAAGACAAGGATAGATTCATAACATTACAAGTTTATCTCTTTTTGTTTAATTCAATTTATACATTGCTTCAATTGTGCTATTACAATGATTATCAGCCAACCTGGCGTGAGAACCTAACGCAGTCTTCTAGCAACAATTTTGGTTGCCATTATTTAATTTTATAAGCCCTGTATATCAAGTTTGTGGGCTAATACTCTACACTGCAAAAACAGAAACATGTCCAAATTGGGGTTTAGGTATTGAACATGCCAAAGTTCAAACACCGTGGCGGTCAAATGTCTAAACACATTAATGTCAAATGCCTAGACATTTTAAGTTCAACCATGCTGAGTATTAAACTGATATTCAAAATGTTTGGAACGTGGTGCAAAAACAGTGTTTAATTGGTTTAGGGTTTAATTTGTAATCACTTTTGCAGTGTATATGAATCAACGGACACTCCTGGTCTGAAATAGATTCAGGGGGTTGCTATAATATCATTATTGTTCGTTCAGGGACTGCGGGGTATTCCTTCATTGTCTGGGAATCGTATAACTGCTGTTGTTACCATGATTAATCTAACAAGATGGATGGAATGGCAATAGCGAAACAGCGGACCGATCAGTCCACTTCCCACACACTACGAGTGTGTACGTGTATCGTGACCACCACGTAGTTTTAATCGTAAATCTAGCTTACTAGTAAGACACACGTGCTTACGCCAAGTTAACGACACGCGAAAAAAAAAAAATCTAGTAGTAATACGTCACAACTAGGGCTACGTTAGTCGTAAGAGTGCTTTCGCGAACGAACCCCGGTACTCTCTTACGACGAATTGAACCCCAAGGCGGATACCATTATTTAAGTGGAAGGAACGAGGCGGCGGCGAGTTTTCCACGCAAAAGATAATGGTGTCGACGGGTTCAATTCGTCGCAAAGAGAGTACCGGTTCCCAAAAATCATACTTTTATTCTCACTAGCGGGAGGCCCGCGTTTCGCTGGTTCACGTGGGGGTGATCAAGTACGTAGAGGCATCATTCGCATAGTGGATGAGGTGCTACTCCACCGACGACCCGGACTCTCGAAGGTCTTCCTGTCTTCCCGGCGGTCTTCCTCGACAGCGGGCATTGCAGGGTGTTGTCTACCCCGGGAAAGAGGTGGTCGTCAGGGGGGTCTGATGACGGAGACCCACTCCAGGTATTGTCTGTAGGCAAATGATGCGGCTCCCGGATCCTCCCGCTTGATTAAGTAGGCGACGGACCGGCATGTTGTTCGCACCGGGGCTAGGAAACGTGACCCCCTTGAACCGATGTAGAGTCAGGCCTTCGGCGCCAGATAAACAGACCACACAGCTCCAACGTGATAATGTGATGATTGGTCAACTCCTGTCCCAAGACCCCGATAGGCGAGTGTCTCCTATGTGGGTTCCCCCACCCGCTCTAGATGCGTCGGTCCTGGGAATGAAGATGATGGTCTTGATGTGAGTAGTTTTCCCGGCGGAGATTATCCGGCAGAGGCCACACGCTATCGCTTCTTATGGAGTGTGGGACGTCAGGGGTACTCTTGAAGCTCCGGTCTCGGCGAATATTGAAACGCGCGATAGAAAGACAGCTAACACTGCATTGCGAAGTCTGGGTTGGCGTGATACCACCGTGGTCATACTGGATGAGAAGTCAGTAGTCAATTGAGTTTCATGAGGATCCCGGCGCATGAGTTGTAGATGCGATTGCGCTCGGGTGGTTGGGAAATGCCCGCATATTCCCGCTTGAAGCTCAGTTTGTCGCACTTTAAAGTCGATGCTCCGCGATGGAGTGATTGAAGGTGTTCCCTGGAAGGCGCTGAAAGGAGACAGTCGTCCAGGTAGGCGAAGGCGAACATGGTTCTACGACCGCGGAAACTCTGACTACAATCTTCCATATCCTGTTGGAATGTGGCGGGACACTGTCGATGATCCGAACGGGAGGGCACTGGAATGATAGAACGAGCGGCTCGATATAGGGAACCGAGCCACTTCCTGTGGACGGATGTTGGCGAGTGGAAGTTAAGCATCATTTAAGTCAAGAGCGGATATGCTCCCGGCTCTGATGAGTCCCTGAGAACTGCTGATAGGTCCCCATCTTGAAGAGGCGTTGAATTGAAGAACGAATCGAGCGATTCTTGATTGATGATGGGCGCCACGCGTCGGATTTCAGTGAGGGAGCGGGACAAAGCGCTTGAGGTGAATGCTACGGCGCGGACGGTGACCCGAAGGGTCGCCGCCTTCTGAAGCAGCTACTCGGCCTCTTGGAGAAGGGATTGCCGTCTGTTTACGTCCTTGGGATCACCTCTTCGTGGGCGAAGAACCCATGAGTTCGAAGTCACCGTCCATCCAACGGTGTATGAAGTATCCCAGCCCCCCCCCCACCGCATGCGGGGAGGTTCTGATGTCTGGGGATAGTCACCCTCCTCTTTATGGGGGAGGAAAAGCACATGTGCCCCCCCCCCCTCCTGATCGATTCGCCCTTGTTACATCCACCGCCGTCGCTGCCCTCGCGTCGGTTAATCCTTGCTCCTCTCTGAGGAGATTGAACCTTGTTGGTCTTGGACGGCTGGTTCTTCTGATTGGAGGCCTGACTACGAAAAAGCTGCGGTTGCTGCAGCGCTGCTGATTGCTGAGAGGCCCCCTGGCTAGCTGGCCCGCCTTCTTCTTCTGGCGTTCAGCAGGTGCCTAGGCCTTCTTGTTAGAGACATCCCTCCTCATGTAGGGGGGCGCTTGAACTGCCCCCGAAGACGAAGAGGTCAGGTCCTGTAGGCGGGCTCAGGAGGTTGAGGGCTCAGGAGGTTGAGGGTGTAGGGCGCACTCACTTTCCGCAAGTAGGCGAAGTTTACTGCGATAGCCTGCAGCGGTGTTCCCCCGTGCAGAACGCTAGGCCCGGAGTGTCTATAGTGAACATTGCTTGTCCCCTGCACTCATCTGCAAACTGGACAGGTACTAGAAATTCGTTAGCAGGTTGGCGAAGGTGAGGAAGGATGTGCTCAATAGACGCCATCCCTCCCAGGCCAGGGTTTCCAGGGCCCTTGCGGTGCTTGCGGTGACCCGGCTTTGCGGTGATCCGCGCTTACGGCGATCCCGGAGCTTGCGGCGATTGATGCCGGAGCTTGCGGTGATCCCGTGTTTACTTGCGGTGATCTCGGCGCTTGCGGTGATCCCCGGCGCTCGTGGTCGTGGTGATACCGGTGCTCGCGGTGATCCCCGCTTCGGTGATCCCGGCGCTTGCGGTGATCCCGGTGCTTGCGGTGATCCCGGTGCTTTCGGTGATTTCCCGGCGCCTTTGCGGTGATCCCGGTGCTTGCGTTGATCCCCGGCGCTTGCGGTGATCTCGGCGATGCGGCGGGGTGCTGCCGTGATCCCGGTGCTTGCGGGTGATCCCGGCGCCTTGCGGTGATACCGGCGCTTGCGGTGAATTCCGGTGCTTGCGTCGGGTCCGGTGCTTGCGGTGATTCCGGTGCTTGCGGGGATCCGGTGCTGGCGGTGTGACTCCGGCGGCTTCGGTGGTGGTGCCGCTGGAAGAGGTGTCACCATCAAGGATCCCCCGTGAACGGTAAGGCCCGTAATAACGGTAGTGGGGCTCCCGATGACGGGCAAGACCGATATCCGGTTGAAGTATCCCGTGAACGGTAAGGCCCGTAATAACGGTAGTGGGGCCCCCGCTGATGGGGAGACCAATATCCGGCGGTGGAGAGTCGGTAGTCGGCCGGGGTACTGCGGTTGCGGTGATCCGGCGGCGGTTTCCGGCTCGGCGATTACGGCTCCGCGAAACGGCTCTTGGGGTGGTGATCCCGACGGCGGTCAAGGCTCCCCGAGCGGCTCCGGCGGTGGTCCCGGCTCTTACGGTGATCCCGACGGCTGCAACGGCTTCCAGACAGTTTGCGGTGATCCCCGGCGGCATGTGCAATGGGGGTATATGCGGGGGGGGGGGCCAAGAAATTTCAAAGGCTTGGACAAAAATTCAATTCACATGGCAAGATTATGTTAAAAGCCACTCGATCCACAATGTAAGAAGCCTTGTATGGTGATTTAGGGTGGCACTCTTGGTTCCATTACAAGATTGTCAAAGATTAATTATCTTAACCGCTTGCTCAATATGAATATAAAAACCGTTGGCCGAAACTTGCATTCAATGCTAGTTTTACATACCCCCTCAAGGAGATGGTTCAGCCAGGTTGCACAACCTTGATATATTGTGATGGAGCCACTATGTAATATATTACACCACCCCCCCAGGAAATCGCGGACTAAAATATCTACAACGATTCATAGAGCTTATAACTCTAGATTTTTAGTGAAGGAAATCCCGTAGAGGGTAAAGCTTTTGGCGCCCTTAACAGTCTGTTAGATAATAAAGAATATCAACAGGGGATCATTGATTTAATCAATAGTTTCAATATCGATAAATATTCTAATATTGAAAAAAAAGATTATTGTTTGGGATCTTTTGAAGATGTGAAATATGGAAAGAATTTTCATTCAAATTTTCTTGTAGGTTATAACGAGATTAGGAAAAATGAAATGAATTTTCTTCAGAGCCAGCTTGAAAAGATTGAAAAGGAGTTGGATCATGATCAGTTTGATGTCAATTACTAATGTAATGTGAAGAAAATTAAGAACACAAGTGAGACTCATTACACCTATGAAGCAAAGGGGGCTCAAATACGGTCAAGAGCAGACCAGACGGGATAGAGAAGGGTGAGAAATCTACTAAATATCCTGGGATTAGAGCAAAAACAAGGAAGAGATAATGCAATTGAATCTGCTTATTGATTATAACCTTGTTGAAGAAAACGTTGATATTTTTAAAGGAGTGTTGTAAAGTTTTACAAATCTCTTTATACAACGAGAGATATTGAGAAGAGATGCAGAATTAAGGATTATTTGGAAAAGACCACTCTTGACAGTATATTATCCAAAGAAGATAAATCATGGTGTGATAAGCCCTGACTATTGAGTGGAATTATTTTATAGCGGTTTTAAATCAATGAAGAAAAATAAGACTCCTGACCCGACGGTTTGCCAGTCGAATTTTTTATACTTTTATGGGATAATATTTCAAAGTTAATTTCGACTCTTATCCGAGTCTTTTAAAGAGGGGGTTATCAAAACCCAGACACGTGCAATAATTAAGTTAATTCATAAGAAAGATGATAGAAAAATTTTGAAACAACTGGCGTCCCCTAAGTTTATTGAATACGGGACTATAAAATTTGACAAGCACCCTTGCTAAAAGATTACACAATGTATTGGGCCTAAACTTATGAATGACTGACCAGACTGCTTATCATTCAAGGACGATTTATGGGCATAACGTACGATTGATAATGATATTATTGATTATTCAGTAAAATCATAAGGAATGGGGCTATTTTTTTCTGATTTGAAAAAGCGCCTTTTGATAGTTAGAAGAAATTTATGTTTTGCTGCCCTTAAAAAGTTTAATTTTGGTAATATTTTATCAACATGATCAAAAAACTATATATCAAAGATTGCTCGAGCCTGTATAATTAACAAGGGATGGATCTCTGAATTTTTTGATATCTCACGTGGTTATTCGTCAGGGCTGTTCACTATCGGAGCTCATTTTTGTAATCGCTGTCGAAATATTAGCATGTAACATAAGGCAAAACGAAAATATTAAGGGATTTAATTTTACCTCGCGAGAAAAAGATCCCATCAATTTGTAAATTATGAAATGGAGATTAAAATCAGTCAGGTAGCTGATGATACCACATTATTCACAGAAGACTCTCTAAGTCTACCAGCGAGGGCCATTGAAGAAGTAAAACGATTCTCTATTGTTGCTGGATTTGCAATTAAAAGATGGCTAAAAACGGAAGTATATTGTTAAACGAGAGTTCAACCCCCAACAGAGCCGGTACACTAACATGGACTTCCGATCCAGTTAAATCTTTAAGGTGTATACTTTGGATAGATCATCTTAAAATACAAAAGGCTTAATTGGGAATCAAAGTTAGATAAGTTAAAGAGAGTTCTTACCGTTTGGGGAAAAGAGAGAAAAATTTTTTAACCATTTATGTGTAAAGCTGTCATCATTAAGGCATAGCCCTTTCAAAGCTCTACTATTTAATGAATGTGATTGTAACGCCTGACCAATATTAAAAAAGGTTTTGAGCGGGGAAAAAGGAAATATTTAACTTCTTATGGAGGGTAAAAAAAAAAGATTAAGATCAAAAGAACACTGTATGATAAGTGATTTTACAGGAGGTGGTATAAGAGTACCTGACATCAAAATTACAAGGGAAGCGTTATATGCTAATTGGGTCAAAAGGATTTCAGATGATGAATATGCAAAAGGAAAAATTATTCCATAGTATTATCTCAACTCATTTGGCGAATCATTATTGATTATTTAAAATGAACATTTAAACCCAATATTAATTCCCGTATCTAATACTAAATAATCCAGAATTCTATAAGAGAATCGGTGAAGTGGCATTTAAATCGCACATTAAATGTTAAGAAACCAACTATGGTAAATGAGTATAAGGAAGGGAAGTTATGTGGGGAAATAGATATATCTTGTCTGTAACAGGTCATGTTTTATGTTATAGTCATTGAAGCTAAAAAAGTGGTTTTGTTTATGTTGATGGATTATATGCACCTCTGATGGTTTTTAGATCCTGAAGTGATTAAGTCTAAATTACCTAAAAAACGAATAACTTCCTTAGTGAGTACACGGTGATATTACAGAGTCTTCCAAGAGATTGGCGAATCTCTATTAAAAAGGGGAATATAAAACAAATTTTCGAAACAACACGATGTAGGTGGAATGAGAAGATATTCACCAGTTGCAACTTAACAAAATATAATCTGGATTAATATATTCTTCTCTTTTGGAAAACCAAAAATCCCGATGTCATTGTGAAAGTTCTTGGAATTTTTTATTTAAGTATGATATTATTGGGCAAAAATATCTGGTCTATCAAAAACAACTAACCTCACCGATAATATGAAACTGTTGAATTTAATTGTTAAAATCTTGCATAGATTTGCTTAGGGAAATTGTAAAAAGATGGAATATAGTTGATACAGACTTATGTTTGTTATGTCATGTAATCGATGATTATGAGCACATTTTTATTTCATGCATGCATGCTCAAAACCTTTGGAATAAAATTAGCTATATTTTTGATAGCGTTTAATTTGAAATTAAATATTAACTTTGAAAAGATAAGATTTTGGATTTCAATCATAACAACTGGAAAGTAATCCTACGAAGATGTACCAATTTGATTATTAAACAATGGTAAATATACTATCTTATGCTGGTGTAAACACAAATCTGACAAAAAATTGCCCTTTATAGCCTGTTTCAAGAATACTAACCCTTAATTATCAAATGCAGATTGAAATAAGAAGAATGGTGGTCTTATCGTAGATATGTTTAAGAAAATGATTCAAAGTATGTTAAAGAATGAATGTTGTTAATGGTAAAACAAAATATTTCAATAAAGACAATAATAATAAACAAAAAAATGTACTAAGGCAGTACAATATTTCACTTGTTTTCATGGCTCATTAATTACACGATGGAGCCTTGGGACATTTAGGTAACGGTTTGAGGATCATTCCGTGTCACCCTTAGTAACAAGAACTAAATTTCCATGCAAGCACACTTTACTTAATAAAACTGAAAGCTTAGCGATAAAGCAAACAACGAGATAACGAAGTTTTTATGAATATTTTTAGTTAGTGTATATATGGCAAAACAATGCATGATCAACACCGTATTTAAGGTGAGTCTCTTTGCGACTAAACCCAAAAATGTACTAAGGCAGTACCATATTTCACTTGTTTGCAGCGATAAATAAACATGATGGCGCAGCAGAATGGGTATTTATATTTTTTTTATGTTGATATGTTTAAAGACAATGATTCAAAGTATGTAAAAGAATTAATGTTGTAATGGAAAAAACAAAAATATTTCACTAAAGAACAATAATAATCAAAAAAAAAATGTCTAAGGTAAATATTCACTGTTTTCATGCGATAATTAAACGACGATGGAGCCTTTGGGACATTTAGGTAAAGGTTGAGCAATTCCGATGGCACCCTTTAGTTAAAAAGAACTAGTTCCTGTAATCTACCATTTAATTTACTTAAACTGAAAGATCCGATAAAGAAACAACGAACGATACTACGTTTTTAAACTAGCTTTTGAAAATATTTGATCATTTATTTCTACGTCTGAAAATCCATACAGCAGACAGATTCAAGTGGTGTATGCGGATCGAATCACAGAGAAAATAAAGTGTATCAAAGTAGCTAATTTTGGAAAGTATAAAAAAAATAACTGATCTTATGATGATATAGATTCTATGAAGCTACTTGATCAAGCCAGACAGAAATCTATTATACAATATTTTATGTTTAAAATCTTCTCATAATATAGGGAAACATATCTTCTTGACAAGACTAACTTCAAGGGGTTACCTTAAAATTAAGGCAAGGTCCAACACATAGCGTCTGAATAAAAAAATAAAAAAAAGCTCTGAATTAAAAAAATAAAAAAAAAAGCTCCTGAATCCAGTGGGTAGCTAGGGATTTAAATGGGGGGGGGGGGGGGGGGGGGGGGCCCAGTGTCGCATCTCAACGACAGAAAATTGGGTAGGGTCCAGGGGGACCGTATTAGGGCCCATGGTGGGTCCAGGGGCGAAGCCCGGGCCGGGTGGGGGTCGAGGGGGGGACCCCCCCTGAAAAGTTTGGGTTTTAAGATGCTTGAAATGTTTTCGAGGGCTAATTTTTGTACGATTTGTAAAATTACTTGTCGCACCGATGTCCTTGAACTTTAAACCTCTAACTTGCCGACAAATCGGCCTCGCAAGTGCCATGACCTGAATTTTTCAAGTGAACAGACGGGCTCATCTCAACCGCAAAATCAATTAGTGGGGGGCCGCTGGCCCCCCCGCCCCCCCCCCCCTCTGGCTAAGCCCCACTGGTGTAGAATCTCCCGTTGGACAGGGATAATATTGGTACTATCATTGTATGGTTCTTGTCATGTGCAACAACGGTACTGAGGATTATTTTCAATTTCCTTTTACATGCAATTCTTTAAATGATATTCTTACTGAAGATTTTTTAAAGCGTGAAATCACGTCTGTGCACCAATAATTACAATCATATTTGGTTAATGTTAATTGCTGGTGATGAATTACTAAAACTGATGTTATCTTGGTAACACCGATCGCTTTGATGATGAGCATCGCGAAACATTAGTCTCATATTTGATTCCTTCTGCAAAAGTTATCTCAGACGTGCTTGGTGGTTAAGTAAGAATTGAAGTAAAATGTTGTATAATTGTAGCTAGTACCCTCTATCATTGTTATGTTTGTGTTCTTTTGTTATGAATGCACCACCTTTTAGCGTGTGTGCCACCGATGGTAAATGTGTAAGTTCAAATAAATGAAATAAATAAATAAATATTATATGCGCAAATAACCTTCGCAGCTCAAAACGCAACTTCTTCCAGTTGTCATGACTGGGCTCTAAAACAGATGCTGAAGGTGTGTAAAGCAGCTTGCGCGGAAACCAAATTCACACGTCAAACCCCTTACTTTAAAACTTACGCACGGTCAACAGATATATTGTGCGCACGGTGGCACTGTGAAAGCAAAATTATGATTGGGTGATGACGGCGGCTGCTACGTGGAAAAAGGAGGAGACGTAATAAAATTCCCATCGAGGGCGCTACCCATGCAAAGTTGACGTTATAATAATATAGACTAGGCGGGAGGCCCGCGCTTTGCGCGGGCTCCGCTAGCTGGGTGAACAGGAGCGATTCACTGAATGGAAAGCGGATCACTGAAACGAAAGCGATCAATGATACTTACGGCGGACACCACTTCAAACTCCGTAATAAATTTACTCGAGTCACAACCATTGTAAACTTTTTCATAACTTAAGTTCCTTTAGTTTCCGTCAAGACTGTAGCTCTTGTAGTTACCATTTTCTAAGGAAAACGTCATATTTAATCCCGTACAACTTACCGTACTTTTTAATCCTCTTCTCAAACTACTCCGTGTCATAACTCGTAGTTTCCGTAAACCAGAACAAAGCGAAATAAATGACGGTTATTTATCATTTTAACCCCGTAGTCGCAGTTCTCATTTTCTAATAATTTAAAGGTTATTTTTTTTTATTCTATTTAACATTTTAGTGGTTAATCTTTTTATCTCAAAAGTATCCTTATGTGCTAACCAGTATAAGTGCCTGTTATAGCTTTTTTTTTTCTCACAACTCCTCAAACTCAGAGTTTCCAGTCAACCTGCAGTTTTATGGTCACTCCCCTCTTGCTTCCTCCTAATCAGTTTTCTTCTTTTTCTGTCCCTACAACATTTCCCCCCTACAAATTACGTTTTCTTTTTCTTATTTCGTCTCCCAACAAAC
>JAMKCH010025246.1:0-19690 GCA_023653785.1 Ophioderma brevispina
ACCTTACATGCATGAACTATATTTTATGTTTAAACGCATCATTGGCCTCTATGCATTTTTTAAAGTTTAAACCATTTACAATATCAAATTGTTTTTTATCAAATTTGCATGAGGAAAGCAAACATTGCTTGCATGGGTTCCGCGCTTCGGCTAGAGAGAGCGGCCCCCCCTCCGCACACTTACTATATGAATATTTTTCTGTGACACTTTAACCAATCAAGTCGGTTTACTTTTCATAAGCCCATTTATAATACTTCTAGTTTTGCTATAGTGAATAACTTAAAAATTTCAAATAATTTCTATCAAATTCGCATAAAAATGTACGTTGGAAAGTGAAGATTGCATGTAGCGCAATGGCCGTCAGCAGCCATCTCGTCGACTTTTTTGACTAGTCTTGCCGTCGTCCTGTGAAATTTTGGATTTACGCCCCTGGCTCAAAATTGCATTCCCTTTTTAAATCTTTCCTCGGATACATATTCTGGCTCCAGATATTTCTGAATTACACCAAGCTAAGACAAGCCTCTCTGGTGTCCAAAACGGATATGGTTGGGGATTTTACGTATAAAGGTGATAATAATAGCATCAGTTACTTGCTTAGGGTAGGGCGAAAGACAATACTTGTTTAGGGTATGCCAAAATTGCGCTAATGATACGTGTTTAGGGGCAAAAATTCCATCAAGTACTTGTTTAGGGTAGCAATTGCGCTGTTGATACGTGTTTAGGGGAAAATTAAAGCTTCGAAAATACGTATTTGGGGTGCTTTTTGTGATTGCTTGAACACGGATGATACCCCATTTGTCATGAGAAGTGGCCCCCGGGCTGGTACCCCCTTAATCAATTGTACCAACAAAACGAAACAGCCCGTGACTTAAACTTTATGTGTTACGTTGCGTTCAGAAAAGCTGCATGTTAATAAATACGAGTTAATTTTCATTATGAACGAAACAATACATGTGGAGGCCACCTAACTACGAACTCTTACTTTTTTGTTATTTTTACCTATACATAACATAACACCGTAAGGAAAAGAATAGTCATTCTTAGTTGCCAGTTGAAAAAAATTAACATTTTTTCTTATCCAATTCAGGTGATACAATCATCTTATCAGGAACCGACTACTACCGGGTACCTTACCGGAACAGAGAAGTGTCGGGAGGGCCAGCAAATTTTGCGTCTGCATTTCTGATTGATTGTTAGCTAAGCGCACGGACACGGCCCTTTAATAAAACAGTAAGACATTTGATGGTTTTCTTAAACTTCACATCTTACATTGTTATGTTTACTGCCTCATAGCCAAAACAACGTTTATTCATCAATCGTTCTAGCGGTTTTCTTGTGTTTCTGACACTTAAAAACAAAGTTGGTGAACATTTTCATGCATAAAGCTATATAAGAACAAAATCAGACAAAGATTTGTGAAAATTCTCGAGAAATCATCCATTAAAGCTCAGTAATACTGATTTGATTTGAGCACTTTAATAACATTTAGGTTGGAGCCCATTTGTATGGAGGCGTTGTAGTTTTGGTACAATTTTTTGGTGAGGTTATTTGTCTGGCCATATCTTATAACAGAAAATGCATTTGAGATTACAGTATAACAATGAAATGATAAGCAATATAACTCCAAAAGATATGTAGAAAGTTGTTATTTAGAGCTCTAATTAAGTGATCAAATGGTAAAAAGGAGTACAAGTGTATCGTCTATATTAAGAATATAAAATATAAGATAGCAACGTTTTATCGATTTTAATATACATTTATACTTACTTTATGCATTTTTTTCAATATATTTAAACTACTTTTGATATGTTATTCTGTCATCATTTCTAATGTAACAACACAAAATGTGTATGTGTTTTTATTTATTTATGTATTTATTTATTCGTTCTTAATTTCAAAACCTGGGAGATTCAATGCACAGCATTGCTCTTCCATTTGTGTTCTAATTGTATGGGTTCAGATCAGACCTTAATTTAAATTTCTTGCATTAACGCCACATTTCTGGCCTCAGTGCGATATAGTACCTGCACTCTGGCGGTGGACACTACATGGATTCTTAAGAGGTACTTCAAAGGTCTAGGCCATTTGAAGAATAGAGATATATTTTACACATAAAAATAACATACAAAAACAGATAGGAGTATTAAGTAAAATATTAAGACATCCAGGTAATTTGTTTGCTTTGCAAACTTTAAAGGTGCGTGTTTCGATCGCCTTTGGGACCCCCCCCCCGATTTACCCGAAAGTAATATGAATTTTGGTATCAAATGAAAGCCCGTATTTTTCTCATTGTCGTCCTGAAATTTGAGCCTTCAAATCCATTTCATTCCCAAGATATAAACAAAAAACACCGTTTTATTGGTTAACCATCAATATTAGCAAAGTATTGAATGGGGCCAGAGGGTGTTTTGAATCAATCCCATGATGCATTGCAATGTGCCTATACCGTACTGTACTAAACACATGTCAGTACTTAGGGATAAAAGTGTTCCAAAAGTTCAAGAACAACAAGACATTTCATTGTCATGCAAAAAAATCCCTAAGTACTAACACTTTGTAGGCTAAAATGGGCGTAAAAGTCCGGGTTTTTATGTGTTAAGAATAGGATTTTTGTGGGATCATATGACCTATTTTGGTGAAATTTCCCAAAAATGGGATTGACTCAATACACCCTCTGGAATGGGGCTTTGCAATATGCATTATCGCTTCTACCATCAAACCGCATGTTTGTTTCCCACGGTACTTGATTGGGAGTATGTGCAAGTGCCAGGCTCTCATATCATGTTGAGAACACAAGAGACATAAATCGGAACAAGCATAAAATTTAATCAACAAATGAGTCTTTACATTTATATCATACACTACACTGTTCAGTCCACCCGGTGTAACCACTTGTTAAACTTTTTAAACAACTGTTTAAACTTTTTAAACAGCGTTTTCTCTGTGTAGACTCGTACTCAATGGTATTAAAACCACAAGGGTCACAGACAGTTCAAACAGGGTGCATCCCATGGGAATCAATTACGGTGTGTGGTTGTATTGTGTAGTTTGTAAAACGCCAATCGTCTTCTGCCTGAAGGTCGCCGGGGATGGGGGCGGGTTGCCGGGGGAGGCTGTCATTTATTATAAATTCATTTCTGTTTACACTTGCCACTAATAAGGGAGCAGACTTGGTCTTAATCATGTCAGATGAGGGCTAATACATATACCAAAGCTTTAACAACCATGCAAAAATATCAATTTGAAAAATCTGAGGGCACTATTTTCAAAGGTGCCAGTGTTTCTTTAAAGGAACAACTAATTTAGATTATGTAAAACTAAGTGGTTCCACTGAAGTAAATTGGAAGCATATTCCAAAAGCCAATACGTTATTGTGGACTTTTTCATGGACCGCATTAAAATATCAGAGTAGCCCATTAAAACGAGGAAATTTTGTTTTGTTTGTTGTTTTAGTTACGCATGTTTTATGTTTTCATTATTTTTGGGTTGTTTTAAGCACTATTGTAACTAAAATGAATGTTTTTCGAATTGATTGACTCTATGATAAAACAAAAAATCAGGATATTATAAACTTATTTTGTTCTTCGCAGAAAAATACCTCAACAAATACTTGATGGAAGGATTTAGGATAGACCCGATGCAGCTTTATTCTTTCGGTGATATTTCCAAACTTTTTCGCCTTCATGAAGAAACGATTTACTGAAAGAAAGAAGGACAATCGCACAGAAACAAGGCTCAATCGTGTTTTCCAAAGTGTACATTGCTGGTACTAAAACAATGATGTGACAAGAACAATGGTGTGACAAGAACACATGGTGTGACAAGGAGGAATTTCATAATCAGGATCATCCGACGACGGTCGACGATAATGGATCATGTATCACTTACATGCTAAGTCAATTCAACGAAGAACAGAAAATGAGAGATTCGGGTTTTATGTGAATGGTAGAGTTGCTCTAAAAAATTCTTATATTAAAAATCAGTCGAGTAATTGGATTGGTGGACAAATCCAAAGTTCAGATTTAATTTTATTCAAAACACATTGAAATATAAATCTAAGAATTAAAATTTTATCAAAATCTCATTGTTGGTCTCCATTTTAATCTAAGAACTTTAAAGAGAATGTAATGTAGATAGAGAAAACAGGAACAAGCCGTTGATAGTAATGGTCATGAAGATGTTTGAGTTTGAACGAAGTTCCTTTCATAATATAATAATTGTAAAGATCAATGACAGAATGTCATAAAGGTTAGATCAGAAACCCTCAATAAAATGAATGGACATAACATAAAAAACGCATTGTGTGTTAAAGAATTCTCATTGGTGTTCTCGGTGCTTAACATTGGAAAAATACGGTTATCTTTTCGAATAAGTGCTAGTGCTTTTATAACACAACATTACAAGCTAGTTTTATCGAGTAAAAATAACACGTATTTATTGATAATGCATGGAGATTCCATTCCACAGGAGTTTTTCCCTTTGACGGCCTCTGGATCAATTGGAATTGAGCACCAAAACACCCTGTACGCAGGACACCTGTTATAAAAAAAAACCTTTAAAAGGGCAGGTGCGATACACAGGTGTTTCTAGACTGAAATTTGCTCTCCAGACCCTGTATTGTCAAAGCTATAGCTGGAATTCGATACCTTAATTTAATGCCCTGTATAAGGAGGAGCACTCCAAGGAAACAAAATAATACAAATTACAGGGGAATAGGAAATAGACATTTTTAAACAATTAGCCTTTGTTCCTTTTTTGGAAAACGCGAACATCAGTACACCAGAAAGGTTGGTTTGAATAAAAAAGTCCGGAGTCTTAGGTGACTGTTGAAAGCAAACATGTAAATCAAAATAACAATCTTCGGTCGAAATTTCCCCCCGGACCGAAAGCGCTAATCCTCTAAATCCCCCCCCCCCAAATAGATATCTTTGACGTCTGACAACATTTTAACACATTCTTAAAATTGAGGAATGGTTTTTTGGGGAATTTAGTGTCTGCCATTTTATTTTGCGAAAGCGAGAACTAAGTCGAAGACAAGGGATTACATTTTAATAGATTAGCTTAAAATAATTACTCGCCAACTTTTCGGATTGAAGAAAAACTCGTCTTTGATTTAAAAATGCAGGCCAACATTAGGAACCTGGTAGCATTAAGCTGAAACAATTAGTAACTAAAGCGAAGCAAATATTAACGTATAACTTTGAAAATTGAACGAAAAATGGTCTAAATGGGTTAACAATGAACTAAATCTAGAAAAATGACTTATTTCATAAAGAAATCCACCATCGCCGGGTCTTAAACAATGATTGAAACAAGTTCAGTTTCAGTTTTT
This sequence comes from Ophioderma brevispina, assembly GCA_023653785.1. Lineage (NCBI taxonomy): Eukaryota > Metazoa > Echinodermata > Ophiuroidea > Amphilepidida > Ophiodermatidae > Ophioderma > Ophioderma brevispina. The sequence goes on from JAMKCH010025246.1 coordinate 5,333, forward strand.
TCATTATCCAAAATACATATGAAAAAACCAAACATTACCAGTATTTGATTGGTGGGTTGACCAAAGAGAGCAAAGCTCGTGCAAGGTTTGGCCACCCAATGTACGAGGAAAAAAAGAGAGACAAAGTGCAAATACAAGGATATAGCAATGACATAGCTACGTGTGGCGAAAGCAAGACAAGACGAGAACAAGATGAAACCCTGCTAATAGTTTCTGATATATTTATCCATCCCCTAAGATTATCTCTTTTGACTTTTGAATTTCAGCAAACCTCCATTCAACTCAACCTAAAAAAAAAACATTCTAAACTATAATCATTCATTTCTATACAAGCACTTTAATTACTCCTACAACCATGACATTTGCCATCACTGAACACCTCATGTATATTACCCACTATGAATGTATGATTTGCACCAAACAGAAGTATTTTTAATTTATGTAACACCTTTGGAAGGGAATTTACTTATCATTCATAATAATTACAAACCTGGTCCGTCTGTAAACGCTGCAGAAATATCTCCTGGAAAACTTCGAATTCAGTTTGGCTTGGCAACCCAGTCTTGACAATTCGGTTAACCTGTTTATGATTTAACTTCTTCATGTCATTCCTGTTGGATAAAATCTAGTATTGAGATGAAATATTGATTGGATGATTAATTTTGGTGTTTCCAATGCAAGGATCCATCATTGACGAGAGGGTACAACACAAACCCCCGCATGTTTTTACAAGCTTTTACAATCGCTCAGTCCGGAAATTCAAGTCATAATTTGCAAATCTGGTTAAATTAAGTGATCCACACTGCTTCAGACACAAAACCCTGAATAATTCCAATGGGAACCTTAGCATGGACATCCTTGCTCAAAGAACAATTGAGTATTTGACAGAAAACAACTATATTGACAAGGGTTTCATGGCAAAGATATCAGGATATTTTGAACACATAGAAGCTCTAACGGAAATACTTCCGGATGCCGAGAAGAATGGCAAGCCAATTGTGACTACATGGCTAGAATTGCAGAATGCATTTAGAACTGTGTCACACAATCGCATACAGTTGCCTTGGAATGGTACCATTCGTGTAAAACTGAAGAGTGCCCAACGGACTGGTATTAGTGCTGTGTTGGTGTATTCCAAGGATGTCCACTCTCTTTTTATACCTACTAGACCAATCCAATGACCTTGGATACTGCACGAGTGAGAGTGGCACCGACATCACAATATCAGATGAAGCATACGCTGACGATCTCACACTCATTGCAAAAAGCCCTGAGGATTGCCAACAACTGATCAACATTACTGACAAGTTCCTCAAGTGGTCAAGAACTATGAAGGCAAAATCAGCAAAATGTTAATCTCATGCAATGAAGAAATTGACCCTCAATGCAGAGCAAAGGCGTCACGGTCACAACACAAATGAAGTGTTTATAAAGTACAGACCAAAACATGTTTAGCCTAATAGTTTAAAACCTAAACATGTTTAGGATTGATACATGTTTCTTTTGTTTAAACTCTAAACATGTTTATGATTTAAACATCATCAAAACATATTTTTGTCCATACTTTCTAAACACTTCATTTACAGTGAAGACACGATATACAGCTTATGACCCCAAACTAGAAATTAATGGGAAGCGGATCACATAATCCATAGCCAACCAGTCAGATTCCTTGGAAAGCTTTCTATGCAGATTTGAAAGATGATGGTAGTGGACTGATGATCAACGGGAAACTTGCAAAGAACGACTGACTTTCAGCAACCTGAATGGCATCATGAAAATGTGGATAATCATGTCATAATGATGACTTTGGAAGTTACAATCTATAACTTCACAATAACATACATACAAGTACTAGCAGCCACCTGCACAAAGACTCACCACTTCCAACAAAATGTATGCTGGTAACCCAGCTTCAAGTCAAGTGTCATCTAAACAAGTACTCCAGAGATAACAAGGCCCAAAACTCTACATAGAATAGAGTGTTTGGAGAAGAAAGACAAGGTGGAACGGTGTGAAAGAGTTAGAACAAAAAGAAAGCCACCTCATCCTGGATGAAATAAGTCGCGGTCAAACTGCATCATCGATCTTGTCAAAGAATTGGACGAAGAAGATATGCTAGTCTACCTTTATATAGCTGTGCAAAACAAGAGCAATGACTAAGATGGGAGTGTACCGTGCAAGCTGACACATCATGGAAGAAGCTCCTGTGTGGACGCCTAAACTTTTGTATTCCAGATCATCCATGATCAACTTCCTCATCTTCAAACCTATGGTGCAAGACCAATATAGAACTATGTCAACTCTCCACCCACCAAAATTGTAGTCTGCCTGACATCATCAACTATTATAACCACTCGCTACAGAATGGAAGATACAATTGACACAACATCCAAGACTGCCCTGCCAGCAAGCTACACCACCTGGATTTGCAGAAGTACAAATGCATTCCACAGCTGTTTGACCCCATGCAAATTAAATTGTCTCTTTTATTTTTAGAGCAATTTTAAACAATGGCGACACAATTTTGACAACTGATATAATTAGGGACATGCAAGAGCTATTACCACCGCAAAAATCAGAAAAATCCATTGCGGGAATCTTTCCATATAGGCCTACAAAGGTCATAATTTGTATGTTATAAACGCCTCTATATGCCTATTTCCCATAGAAAGACGTGTAAAACCAGATTTTTATGAAAAATCACATTTGCCCGCAATGAAATTTCATCAAATTTACACAGGATGTAGATACTGGTATAATACTCCAAATCAGTTGTCAAAAGTGTGTCGCCGTTGATATTTTTTGTTTTATTCTCGTTTTGTCATAATAAAAGAGACTGTCAAACAGCTTTGCTCAGAGGGAAGAGAGACGATTGAGCGCTCATAAAACCGGTTAAACCTGCCAAAGTCTGGTCAAAAGTCCAGATACCTTGCGAGAATCAAAGGCCACGAGCTGTTCTGTAACTTAAGGGTTTTTTTTTTTTTTCAAATTAGTCATTTTCCCAGAGAGCTACAACGGGGTGCTCATCTTAAGACGGGTAAATGATGGCCCCGAAGATGACTGCGCTGGTGATCTACCAATGAATTATTCCTCAGATATAAAATCACCGGCAAATATAATATAGTAAAAACTAACTGCAATTTAAGGCGCATATAATCTTCTATAGACCAGTTAACAGCAATGTTTGTAAACATGTTAGGGCCTGGTATCTTGAAATAGGTCGGCCTGAGTGTTACACACTGGGCAATTGTATCTGTTAGAGTTTTAATACTATGGGCCATAAAGATTCGTAGGAATGGATTCGCAGGCAACAAAAGAAGTGACGTAGGATGTTAACTGGTCTATTGGTAAATGTATACACTTTTTTACCTTGTTCATTAGAAAATATGGGATAGCGCTCTCATCGCGAGAAGAATTGACAGGAGACGACGCCCAGAGGGTGCATATTCAGTCAACCCCACAATTGCACCAGTTCTGGGATATTTTCACCTCAATAGGTCAGGTGATCAATCAAATATGAGCCTATCCTAACCCTATAAAACTCTTGATCTTTTATCACTCATTTTAACCCACAAAGTGTTAGTACATTTTTTGCTGATCAGGAAATGTCTTGTACTTAAACTTCTTTGACACTTGATCCTATGTATACTGGACATGTGGTTTGTACGTACAGTTACGCATATTAAGACACATTGCATGCATTGGGATTGGTTCAAAACACTCTCTGGAGGCGAATTCGATGTAAGTGTCGGGCGTAATTCATACGGCACCTTATGAACCGATATGATATATCGTTGATTGATATGGACGTTTGAGAATCCTGGTGTAAAAGGAGCGAGGAGAGATAATGGGCCGGCAGGAACCGTGTCAAGGCTCCATTAGACGAAAAAGGAATAAATAAAGCGTGAAATTATTGTTGCGAGAGAGAAAAGTCAAACTAAATCGAGTGCCCTATTCTTTTTTACGTTGTAGGCGGACTGTGAGTCTAGAGGACTTTATCTCATGCCACACTTGGATGTACACTAGGACCCCTATGTGTAAAAGTTTGCGGGCGAATGTATCTAAGAAGTTCCAGAAAGATACGCATCGACGACTAAGCAAAGATGTGTACAATGTACAAAACCCACACGAGTATCCGGAAACTGGAGATAGTACATTTTTTAAATGGGGTATATCAATTATATTTCTTGTCATAGGTCTTACCTTTCAGAGTGAAGGACTTCTTTAACAACTTTCAATCATTTCAGTTGGATAACTTTCCACAATGTAGCTAATGTTGTTACACTGATACACCTACCTTTCTCACTTTTACTTTCAAGTGATGAGTATTTCGAGCTTAAAAATTATCATCACGTTGTATACGTATGGGGCTTTGGAGTTTATAAAGGTTAACCCATAATAAGTTCTGTAGAGATACGCTTTGCCGCTGTAATAAAATGTATTATGATAAACAGCCATTAGCGCACGTGTAGAAAAAGCTTGAGATTGTTCTAGGTTGTTAAGTTTTTATGATTACAGCTCACATTGAAAGGACCATTTGGTCAAATGTTTAATAGTTAAATTTAAAAAAAAATATTGTTTACCAGTGTTTGTTGTTGTCCTCGACAAAAAATCTTAAAATCTGATACCACCGCCCTGTCAGTGCTTATACTGACCAAAAAGTTTGTGATTGTAAACATTTGATTAGGCAGAAAAATGAAACAAAATAAATCGATTTTAAAGAAATTAACGGGTCTCACCCTAACGCCGTACACCAACATATGAACCTGTGCCAGTGGGTCTTATGATCCGTTTGGCTGTGATTGGCCCAATTATCAAGCGTTTGGGTAGGAGAGAGCACTTCAAAACTCGAATTAAAACCAGATAGACACGCATATATTGTACCAACAATGGTTCCCCCTCGGTAATCTTGGAATCGGCATTACGTGGCTAACGTATATGGGGCCACTTATTGGTTTTGCACTGGCAATGTGATATCGGCTTCATATAGGCATCCTTTCTTTAATGAGTCAATAGTGGCGCATATATTGGCAATCGACCAACGAGCCAAAAATTAGAGCCCAATTATGGGGATAACGGTGGCCAAATAGTGGCTTAGGCTATGGTTTGCCTCTAAAATAGCGGGTAGAGAAAACAATATGAAACATACAGAAATACGCTTAAAATCTCTCAAAAGGACGATTGTTTTGATCAGAACACAATATTTCAAAATTATTATACTATATAATACCAATTTCAATAAAAAATAAACTTATTTGACTAGCTCAAAATTATTTAATTAATTTATTAAATAAAGCAGGGCTGTTGGTGAAAATATATTTATTTTGCAAAATAAAAAATATTGATTATATTCCCAATATTGTTCAAATCTATACCAAGAATTGGCCCCCCAATATTGTGCCAACATTGGACGGGACCAATATGGGTCGCCAATGGTGGGACGTTTGAGAAAGAATATGGACCGATAAGTAGCCAATACTGGTCAGATATTGAGTAAATATTGGGCTTATATTGGCCCAAGAGGGCCAGGGGAGGCGGGGAAAGGGAGGGGGGGAGCCAGAGCGAGACAGTAAAGAAGAAGACGCAGAGGGGCAGACACCACAAACTACCACAGACAGACAGCCAGACACACCGACGACAGGACCCACACAACCAGACACACAGAGAGCGATACCACACATACACACACACACACAACACCCGCATACACACACATACATACACACTGGAAAGCTCAAATGTAGAGCGGCCACACTCTAAAAATTAGGGACAATCAATAAAAGTGCTATTTGTGGTGGTGTGGTTGTTGTTTGTGTTTGTGAATTACAGATAAAGAAGTACGTAATTGTTGTCCTTTCGTCATGCATAGCTGCGTCTATATGACTTAGGTCGCCACGTGTTGATGATACGGCGGTTTTATGTTATAGGTAATACCACGTGTTTCCTGTATAAAAATGAATTAAGTTCTTTTAAGCAAGTTATGCACTTATAGGGGTGGAATAAAAGATCAGTTTTCTAATACGAATATATAGTGACATTTTTTTGCGAAAGTTTTATGAGATGTATTTCTGTGCCACAATTGTACAATCCTAGAATTTCGCAGGGTGATAAATTGGAAACACCAACAGACATTCGACCGTATTTTTTTTAATCGGTATACAACCGATTTTCATTTTTCAGTTATATGTTGTGTTAAGGTTACTCTTAATTACCAGAGTTTTTGGTTAAAAAAATTCAATGCAAAGTGCTTTTTAGAGGGGAGGGGTCACATGGACTTTCTGTTATACGTGAATTTAAAAAAAAAGAGTAAAAAGATAAAAAAAATAAAAAAAATAAAGGTAATAAAATTAATAATTTACTATACTATAGCTATTCTGATTTGTATCAAAAATATTACCAGTAATAATTTCTTATTCCGCTTATCTCCTATGTGAAAGAAGTAAGTTTCGCACCTTCCCATGCTAAAAATGATTTCAGTTTGCAAACATGCCAAGTTTTAAGGAAACTAATTCTTAAAGTTATGAGAAAATCCCATTCACAAAAAAGTTAACTAGGGAGCATTGAGGTCTGCTTCATACAGGGAAGTGTTCTTAGTCTTCTGAAAATAGCCGATCCAAATATGTACCTACACCCTGGTGGAAATCCTTCTAAAGGTGGGGGTTCTACTTCATCGGCAGGTCTGAAGGGCGCTAGCCTCAAACATGCTTTCTACGCAACGCGTAGTTCATGCATCCCGGCATGCAAAGGCATGTTTTAAAAGACTTGACTAGCGTCGGCTACGGGGTCCGGAGAGTATGAACGTGCATATTAATGTAGCAAGCCTAGTGACGTAGCACGCGTGGGAAAATGTTTGGTGCTCGTACAGAGCCATCATAGAGATATTGTGTAAAAGTATCGATAGAAATCTTTCCATTTCTCAAAGTTCTATAGGTTTAGACCCAGTTGAGGGAGTTCACGTAAGAGAACAACATTTCTGACACTCTGATCAAAAATATCCTGAACCCCTTCGTTTTTCTGGAGATATTTGAGATTAATTGTCTTTAAACACCATTCTCTATGGAGGCGGACGGATAAACGTTAGATCTCTAACGCTGTTGGTTTGGTAACAATTAGATAATATCTTCTCAAGTAGTCGTGTGACAAAGACTACACCGCGGGTAAATATTTTCCGCACTGCCGTACGATAGCGATTGTCTGCCAATGAAGTATGCACCCACTATTAGTAATTAAGAACATTGTGATAATTCCAATTATTATTCAGTGGAGTGGTTATAATGTTAGCAAGAAATTGATTGATTAGGTCAAGCTCCGCACATCCAGTACTGGGTAATAGATGGGATAGTGCGTGCAGCAATCACATGGTGTAGTCGAATATATGACACACGCGGCAAGCGGCGCGGTTATACTGCGTCGTGCATTTTTTTCTCGTTGGTACGCAATTGCAATTTACGACGCAGCGTGACGATCACCGCGCGATGACTTTTGGGTCCTTGGATTGAAACAATTATTTTTCAAGAGGGTGCAATTAGTTAAATGAATAAAAAAGAATGATGTTGCATATTTTTACAAATAAATTATGTCGATAACACGCAAAATTACACAATTCGAAGAAGAATGAGAATAACGATGAATTTTTTTGTTTTGGCCCATCTAGATTGTGTCAATAGCATGGATGGGCCAGCCATCTTTTAATCGTGGTGGATACGGCTTTTTTGCGCTGGCCTCCACCACTCAAATATTTGGAATGCCCACCATTAATGACCCCCATCTAAGATGGCCAAAACAAAAATCTCATCTTATTCTCTAATTAAGCAATTAAGACACAGCTTTAGTAGGACTGTAGTTCCATTGTACATGGTGAAAGCAGATTCTACGCTGTCGGGAAGGTTTTTTAAAATATGACCCATTTGATTTCCTGATGTTGATGGTACGAGCTGGGACGTCAAGCGAGGCTTCATACATCTCCAGTATCTTTCATTCTGTAGAATTCACACAAAGCAAGAGATACGCACGGTAGCCTTTCGAACATGATTTTTTCGCACGCGTATGGTCATGGCTTTGGCACGCAGAACATGTTCGAAAGACTTGCGTCGGCCCAGCGTGAAGGTCATTACTGTTTCGTTACTTAGTTGGGAATTTGGAGGTTTGAGAAATATACGTTCGACCATGGCGACTTATCCGCTAAAATCGACTCACTTGGCGGCCATATCAATTACATTTAATCTACAACAGACCTCAACACCTTTTGCATATAGCTAAAACGCTATTTTGAGCAACTTTTTCTCCATCCACAAAATGTGGATGAGAATTTTGAGAAAAAAGCACTTGGAAATTTGAATATTTTTAGGGATTTTAGTTCAAAATTGCCGTTGCCTTCATCTCTTACGTCGCGCCACAAGTAGTTGTTACATGGGAAGAGTGAAAGTATCGTAGTGGATGTTTTTGTTACAGAGATGGACTAGTATATTTAGCTCGTCCCCTTGCCGAGCCCGAGCCGGTAGGTGCGATTTTGTAGTTTGAAGCAAGGCTGGGCTAGGGCTTGGCATGCCCTGATGAATTTTGATGATCACGGTATTGTAGCTATTGTGTATTGTCGTTATGTGTACCCATAGGCAGCTATTTACTAGTTCAAAGTAGTACCATATGACCCATGATACATGTGTTTTCTGTCAAAAATGTCCTATATGCTCACTACTCACTGGGGCTATCTACACGACGATCAATGTGCCAGTAGGCTTGAGTCATTGAGGGTGTATTGGCGTGACTCTGCATTCGCCTTAGCATTTCGATTGTGCTGCCTTATTCACGTGCGTGTTGATGGAAAGGCCAGCGCGTGCGTTTCTAGGGTGCAAACCTAACGCGTACAGTCAGTAACGTCACCCTCAAACTTGAAATCGAACAAATTAGAGAGTGCGATAGGAACACGCTTCTATCGCGTTTTCTATTGCATCCACAGTTTCGCTGCCTAATACGCGCGATTCCATTACGCACTGACGTGGACGCACTTACGCGATAGATGTGGATTTGGTGCAACAATCATGTTGTAATGGCATGAAAATGTGCCTCGTGCAGACAGTCCAACGCACGTTCACAAAACATCTGGATCTGGAATACCACATACATTGATGCGGATCGGTGCCCTGTGTAGATAGCCCCACTGTATGTTTTCGGTCTTACATTTCCTTGTGAACATGACATCTGGTGGTCTGGAACATTCCGCTCGGTGTTTCGGTCTAAGCCTGTATGACACGATTTTGACGCAATCGTTGCAGACTGATACGAATATACCTAACATGGATCGGAAGCAAAGCTGTAAGTCGCATTGTTAACAGCTCGATCGTATCGAACCAGGTCTGTCTCGGCTTGCAATGAACTTTGCCACACGGTGGCGCTGTGAGCACCTTAAGTTTTTATATGAGCGAGGTATCCTGCAAATCAGTCATTTTACCCAATTCTGTGCTCAATTCATGACCTAAAATGGAATATAATTGTTCTAGGACCGGCGCACATTAACACTTTATGTGTTTGGCATGTCATCAATAACTTCTTTTTCATAAGACATAAGTCAAAATTAAAATAAAATATCAATTAGATCCTATTCTTTTAAAAAAATATGATTTGAGAAATAAACTGGTCCACATTTGCTTCAATTCTTGTGATATTGAAAAAGATAATACCCACTTTAAGTTACACTCATGTCCATTTTGAAGATATCCAAGATTGTCATTAATACATTGAATTTGAGCAATTCTACCTATATCCGACAAATGAGTGTAAAAAAATGTTGTCTTTTAAATAGTCCATGGCTTGAATGCAAAAGGCATTGAATACTAAACTTTGTGTTCAAGGCGTTTGACAAATAACACGCACGTGTGAGCTTCAATGGATTTAAAAATAGCGCGCCAAACTCAAATATTGGGGTTATACCTTGAAATGTATTGAATAACGATTCTGCTTCTCGATCAGTCGAGGGAATCGTTAATTACCATAACAATAGCGAACCAGACACTGCACGCTGCAAACAATCCATTGATTACTTTCTTCGAATCTCTGTTAGGTCTATTCGTCTCAGTTTTGCAGATTTAACGCGTGACGCGGGGCGTGACGCACTACGATTTGGAGTTTAGAACAGCAGGGACTCGTCCGGACTCAGTTGGCGAGTCCGAGTCACTTTCAGACTTCGACTCATGCTCGGTGGACTCGGAATCGGGTCCCATGGACTCGTAACCCCAGGGCGGCCCCATGCCAGGACTCGGATTTCGCCGCAGACTCAACTGCGGACTCGGGAATCATGTGAACCGCAGGGGACTCTGACATTCAACAAAACTACAACACACATCTTATATCCCAATACTGGCAATACTAGTAGTTTGAATGATCACCAGATACCATGATTTGTTTACATGCCCAAATGCATGTAAAATATTATAAAACTATGCTGACAACTTATCTAAATCAGTGAACATGACATTAAATAGTCCAAATGCACCATCTCCACTAATTTTTGATGAATGCTCAAATCAGAACGTTCAAAGATAAATGGAACTTGAATAGATGCTGTTGTTATTGTTACATACAATCAATGCACGAGCAAGCATGAAGTAGGGCGGTTACAACGCCAGAGACTTTGCTAAAAAACGTGTGAAGATCGTACTCGCGTGGAGTTTTTAATAGTAGCTGATTGAAGAGCCATGGGCTCTCTTTAGCAGCTTAACTGATATCGCATGCGCATAACAAAATTGTGTTGCCTGTCAGAGTTGGTCGCTGTGGACCGAATTGCTGAGATTAATGACCTCCACCGCCTGCGTCGGCGATTCTGCCGATAACGGTAGAGACCCTTAGTTTTTCTGAAACGTGGTACGTAAACGTTCACGTGAAGCATGATCCCTATCCTCTATGTTGGTCCAAACGGTCACTGACGCTTACGGTAATGTTTACGTGCCACGTTCGGAAAACTAAGGGTCTTCTATTATGTTATGTCAATACTTCTCCTCCACGTCGTCGCTCTTCCTTTCGAACATGCTTTGCGCACCTGATGTATAATTCGTGATTTTTTTTCTTTTCTGAGAAGTAGTAGAAATTCTCTCTCTCTCTTCCATGGATGATTGATTATCCAATAGACCGTATTCAAAGCCGGGTTGGTACATTTACTGCACCCACTTTGCCTGCTCCCAGTCGAATTCAGCAGCCTTGACGGAATTAAGTGCACGTGATACCGTACTTTATTTCTTCAAGGCTGCTGAATTCAACTGGGAGCATACAAAGTGCCCGACAAAGTGGGGTCACAAAATTACCAACCCTCAATAGCCAGCCATGTTGGTGGACAAGATAGACGCATTCCAATACATCACCTTCAATGACCCTGTGCAATCGCTAACATGGATCGATTGACAGCTTAATGTATTGTAGTCCTGGAATGTATGATCATGTCCACCAAACAGGTCTGGTGGCGACGTCATATTGAATACGGTCTATACCTCGAGAAACAGTACCTTGCACTACTTCCTCTCAAATTATGCTGTATTTGTTTTATTCTCATTGAGCCTAAAAGTAAAAGAAGCAATGGGAAACTGAACTACTACCATTCACCCAGTTACTGAAGACCTTACACCTGGAATCACATAGCCCTATCGTCTATCAAGTTTTTAACATTTGTACTGTCAGTTTTTCATATATTTTGGCATCTAAACTCTATCTCATAATTTTCAAAGTGGAAAACATATCAATGCGCGCTTTCAACGTGTTCAACCCACCTGGAATAGGCAAACAGTCCTCGATGACAGTTGCAGCATAATCCCCTCCTCTGCAGTCGAATGGAGGGGACTTTGTTCGGGCTGCTGTATGGGCTTGAGGTGGTATCAATTTGCATGCCTGGTTTACTACCTGTAACAAGCAACACGAAAATAAAGTACAGTGCAGTGCTGTAGCAAAAAATGTCCTCGCATCCGACGAAATGGACCACCGCTGTCCGATGTTAATTTACAGTTATGTTGTTTCGTGTGCAGGGATTTGCGAAAGTCATAAAATATACACAAAATGCACTCAATGAGATTTTTTTGCAATACTGTAACATGATTGAAAGCAACCTAATACTTATATATAAAACTGGATATTGTAGTCGCTATTGGAATCTTCTACAGGTATGGACATTAACACGCAATCGAATGGAAATATGTTTCAGTATTGCTTTGTTTTCCCCCTGGTCTGTTGATTTTTTTTTTGAACAAAAATACCTTGTAGAATTTACAGATTATGTTTACTTACACGTGCATTTCGTGATCCACAGACTTGCTTTAAAAAATAACCGTTGGCCTAAGTTATGCGTTTTCTAATCTTATGTGCATATTCGATCTACTTAAGAAGAAATGCACAGTGTTGTTTTTCCGTGCTTGTACGTGACATCAAAAAAAAAGCGCACCATCAAAATCAACTGAAATTTGGAAATAACATTTTATTGAGGATATCTAGTAAGTCATTACAAAAGGAAGTTTCCAGGTCACGAAACGCACTTGAGCTACTGTGCTGCAAAGTTTAATACTTATACTCACGCTTTTTGCAGGATCACTGATGTGCTTGTAATTATTTTAAGAGGAAAGCTTGTCTAAAAGTGGAAACATTTATAAGGCTTATCTGTATTTTGCGAACTAAAAAACAACATAACTCCCATTGGATTACACGCTTTATTCCGTCATGCATGCCTAACGTGCATAACGGAATATAAAGCGTGTAATCCAATGGGATTTCTGTTTCGTTCTGCAAATACGTAAGCCTATTTCATAATAATTACATAGAGATATTGGATTTTGCGGCGTCGTAAGAGGAGCTGCTGGGACCCATGGTAGATTCGGCATTACAAAGCCCTGCATGATTGACGTACTGTCGTAAGAATGAAAAGTCCATGGCATTGCCTAATTTCGGTGTGGACCACGTAGAGAAAATTGTGCCTTTTTTCAAACAACTTAATAAATAACAAACAAAATAGCACACTGAACTTGACAATATGAAAGAAAAATTACATTTTAATAAATATTATAAGAGCTTCTTTATCTTTTTGTCTTTTATGTACAGGAATCCTTTGTATAAACTGGGATTCGGTATAATAAGAGTTTGGGGAAAATAAACTGTTCTATCGAAGCCGTCCAAGCGCACATGGGGTTTTTCAACACTCTCGTGCGCTGGTTATCTCCTGGGAAAGGTTCTAATAACATATTCTAACGGTGTCTATAATCGAATAATTACTGTTTTGAGTTTCTCCGTAAATTCAGGGCCATGGTCATTAAATCAAGAGCAAGCTATCGCTATATATAGCGCAAAAAACGCTGGAGTTATCGACCACCACTCATGCTCCCGGAGAAGGTCGCCATACTTAAAGGGTAGCTATTTGTTTTTTCGATCTTTTTGGGGACTTCTGAATTTTATTTCCCTTCGAACCCGACAAAGAAATGGAAATGTATATTTCATAAAGACGCTAGAGTCTATTTCAAATCCGACCCACCGTATATCATGGGATTGGGCAGCTATCCAACCACATACACCATATTTGCTGTGCTGATTTGTAATTCTAATCCTTGATTAACCTTTAACAAGTGTGAGATTTTGACCACCACTCTGCTCCCGGAGCATAGGTTGTGGCACCGTTCCAGAGCGCGCTTATTCATTTATCTTGATTGCTGAATCACAATGCAGAGCGATTTAAATTCCGTCAAAGTTATCAAGGATTAGAATGGCACATCTGTCATACCATGGAAGAAAGAGCTAAGAAGAACCAGAAAGAAAAAAAAAAAAAAAAAAAACAACGACTTCCACAATCCGAGGTTAATCTGTTTTATCCATTCACCCGCACAAAGGGAAGGGATTCAAAAACCACACTTTGATCATAATCCCTCTGCCGCATGGATGATATGCCGAGCAATCAATTACTGTAAATATTTGAAAACTCCATGTCCGAACACGTAACAAGTGGTAAAGATTTTGCATATTACAACAATGTTCCGGCTGTCTCGTTTGTGTATCTGTTGTTGTTTTCGTTATATAAGAAGTTAATGTACATCGTTATCCGTTCAGCTTTACTGCCCCAGACTGCCCAGTGTGAGAAATCAAGGATAAAAGTTTAACTAAATTTGAACGTTTGACTCGGGGGAGGGGGGGTGGGCGTCTTGGATTTTCGCTGGACACCCATGCTCGTTCCATGGTTCTGGAAGTGACCCCTGACGGGACCAATATTCAGTTAAAATAACCCGGCCTAATTGGACCAGCTTTGGGGAAATCATCCTAGTTTTCAGTGAAAAGATACACCTAACAGTACATCAGTACTATAAAATCCTTACTGTGCTATTTTAAATATATTTCCACTCA